>JANJXV010000591.1:242500-335000 GCA_024803745.1 Megascapheus bottae | reverse complement strand
ACACTTACCCTTACCCTAACCCTAACCCTAAAGCTAACCCTAACCCTAACCATAACCCTAACTCTTACTCTTACCCTAACCCTAAACCTAACCCTAACTCTCTCCCTAACACTTACCCTTACCCTAATCTTAAACCTAACCCTAAACCTTAACCTAACCCTAACGCTAACGCTAAATCTAAACCTTACCCTTGCCCTAACCCTAACCCTTACCCTTACCCTAACCCTAACCCTAACCCTAATCCTTACCCTAACCCTAACCCTAACCCAAACCCCTAAACCTAACCCTAACCCTGACACTAACCCTAACTCTTACCCTTACGCTAACCGTATCCCTAATCCTAACCCTTATACTAACCCTAACCCTAACCCTAACCCTAACCCTTACCCTAACCCTAACCCTAACCCTAACCTGAACCCTAACCCCTAACCCTAACCCTCACCTTAACCATAACCCTAAACCTAACCCTAACACTACCCCTTACCCTAACCCTAACCCTAACCATAAACCTAACCGTAACCCTAACCCAAACCCTAACCCTTAACCTTACCCTAACCCTAACCCTAACCCTAACCTAACCCTAACCCTAAACCTTACCCGTACCCCTAAACCTAACCCTAACCCTAACCCTAAACCTTACCCTTACCCTAAACCTAACCATAACCTTACCGTAAACCTAACCCTAACCTGACCTGTAAACCTAACCCTTACCTTAACCCTAACCCTAACCATAAGCCTAACTCTAACCACTAACCCTAAAAATTACCCTTACTCTAACCCTAACCCTAACCTAAACCTAACCCCTAACCCTAACCCTAGACCTAACCCTTACCCTTAACATTTCCCTAACACTAACCCTAACCCTGACCCTAACCCTAACCCTTACCCTTACTCTAACCCTACCCTAACCCTAACACTTACCCTCACCCTAACCCTAAACCTAACCCTTACCCTAACCGTAACCCTAACCCCTAATCCTAACCCTAACCCTAACACTAACCCTAACCCTTACTCTTACCCTAAAACTAAACCTAACCCTAACACGTACCCTAACCCTATCCCTTACCGTTACCCTAACCCTTACCCTTACCCTAAACCTTACACTAACCCTAACCCTAACCCTAAACCTTACCCTTACCCTAAACCTAACCCTTACACTTACCCTAACTCTAAACCTAAACCTAACCCTTACCCTTACCTTAACCCTAACCCTAACCCTAACCCTAACTCTAAACGCTAAACCTAACCCTAAAACTTACCTTACCCTAAACCTAACCCTAATGCTACCCCTAACCCTAACCCTTACCTCTAACCCTAACCCTAATCCCCACGCTTTCCCTAGCCCTAACCTTAACCCTAACCCTAACCCTAAGCTTAAGTCTAACCCTAAACCTAATCTTATCCCTAACCCTTACCCTTACCCTAAGCCTAACCCTACCACTAACACAAACACTTACCCTTACCCTAACCCTAAATCTAAACCTAACCTTAATCCTAACCCTAATCCTAACCCCTAACCCTAATCCTAAACATAACCCTAAACCTAACCCTTATCCTAAACCTAACCCTAACCCGAACACTAAACCTAACACTTACCCTTACCCTAACCAAACCCTAACCCTAACCCTAAACCTAACCCTAACCCTAACCCTTACTCTTACCATAAACCTAACCCTAACCCTCTGCCTAACACTTACCCTTACCCTAATCTTAAACCTAACCCTAAACCTTAAGCTAAACCTAAGCCCAACGCTAAATCTAACACTTACCCTTGCCCTAACCGTAACCCTTACCCTTACCCTAACCCTAACCCCAACCCTAATCCTTACCCTAACCCTAACCCTAACCCCTAAACCTAACCCTAACCCTGACACTAACCCTAACCCGTTACGCTAACCGTATCCCTAACCCTAACCCTTATACTAACCCTAACCCTAATCCTAACCCTAACCCTTACCCTAAACCTAACCCTAACCCTAAACTGAACCCTAACCCCTAACCCTAATCCTAACCCTCACCTTAACCATAACCCTAAACCTAACCCTAACAATACCCCTTACCCTTACCCTAACCCTAACCATAAACCTAATCTTAACCCTAACCCAAACCCTAACCCTTACCTTTACCCTAACCCTAACCCTAAACTAACCCTAACCCTAAACCTTACCCATACCCCTAAACCTAACCCTAACCCTAAACCTTACCCTTACCCTAAACCTAACCATAACCTTACCGTAAACCTAACCCTAACCTGAACTCTAAACCTAACCCTTACCTTAACCCTAACCCTAACCATAAGCCTAAATCTAACACCTAACCCTAAAATTTACCCTTACTCTAACCCTAACCCTAACCTGAACCTACCCCCTAACCCTAACCCTAGACCTAACCCTTACCCTTAACATTTCCCTAACACTAACCCTAACCCTAACCCTAACCATAAACCTAATCCTAACCCTTGCTCTTACCCTAACCCTAACCCTAACCCTAACCCTCTCCTTAACACTTACCCTTACCCTAATCTTAAACCTAACCCTAAACCTTAACCTAACCCTAACCCTAACGCTAAATCTAACACTTACCCTTGCCCTAACCCTAACCCTTACCCTTACCCTAACCCTAAAACTAACCCTAATCCTTATCCTAACCCTAACCCTAACCCTAACCCCTAAACCTAACCCTAACCCTGACACTAACCCTAACTCTTACACTTACGCTAAACGTATCCCTAACCCTAACCCTTATACTAACCCCAAACCTAACCCTAAACCTAACCCTTACCCTAACCCTAACACTAACCCTAACCTGAACCCTAACCTCTAACCCTAACCCTAACCCTCACCTTAACCATAACCCTAAACCTAACCCTAACTCTACCCCTTACCCTTACCCTAACCCTAACCATAAACCTAACCTTAACTCTAACCCAAAGACTAACCCTTACCATTACCCTAACCCTAACCCTAACCCTAACCTAACCCTAACCCTAAACCTTACCCGTACTCCTAAACCTAACCCTAACCCTAAACCTTACCCTTACCCTAAACCTAACCATAACTTTACCGTAAACCTAACCCTAACCTGAACTCTAACCCTAACCCTTACCTTAACCCTAACACTAACCATAAGCCTAACTCTAAACCCTAACCCTAAAAATTACCCTTACTCTAACCCTAACCCTAACCTAAACCTAACCCCTAACCCTAACCCTAGACTTAACCCTTACCCTTACCATTTCCCTACACTAACCCTAACCCTAACCCTAACTCTAACCATAAACATAACCGTAACTCTAACCCTAACCCTTACCGTTACCCTAACCCTTACCCTGACCCTAACCCTAAGCCTAACCCTAACCCTAAAACTTACACTTACACTAAACCTAAACCTAACCCTTATCCTAACCCTAACCCTAACCCTAACCCTTACCCTTACCTTAACCCTAACCCTAACCCTAACCCTAATTCTAAACCCTAACCCTAACCCTAAAACTTACCATTACCCTAACCCTAACCCTAATCCTACCCCTACCCCTAACCCTAACCCTTAACGCTAACCCTAACCACTACCCTTTCCCTAACCCTAACCTTAACAATAACCCTAACTCTAAGCTTAAGTCTAACCCTAACCCTATACCTAACCCTAACCCTTAGCCTTACCCTAACCCTAACCCTAATCCTAATGCTAAACCTAACCCTAACCCTTAACTTAACACTAATCCTAACCCTAACACTGACCCTTAACTCAAACCTAACCCGAAACCTAACCCTAACCCTAACCCTTACCCTTACCCAACCCTAACCCTACCCCTAACCCAAAAACTTACCTTTACCCTAACCCTAACCCTAACCCTACCCCTAACATTTACCCTAACCCTAACCCTAACCCTAAACCTTACCCGAACTCTAACCCTAACCCTTACCCTAACCCCTAACCCTAACCCTAACCCTAACCACTACCCAAAACCTAAACCTAACCCTTAGCCTAAACCTAACCCTAAACCTAACCTTAACCCTAACCCTAACCTTAACCCTAACCCTTACCCTTACCCTAACCCTAACGCTAACGCTAACACTAACCCTAACCTTAACCCTAACCCTAACCCTAACCCTTACCCTTATCCTAAAAATAAACCTAACCCTAACCCTAACCCTAACCCTAATCCTAACCCCTAACCCTAACCCTAACAAAACCCTAACCCTAACACTAACCCTAACCCTAACCCTAACCCTTACCCTTACCCTAACACTAAACTTAACACTAACACTCTCCGTAACACTTACCCTTACCCTAATCTTAACCCTAACCCTAACCCTTAGCCTAACCCTAACCCTAACCCTAACTCTAACCCTTACCAATACCCTAACCCTAACCCTTACCCTTACTCTAACCCTAACCCTAACCCTATCCCTAACCACAACCCTTTCCCAAACCCTAACCTAAACCTTACCCTAACCCTAACCCTAACCCGAATCCTAATCCCTAACCCTTACACGAACCCTAAACCTAATCCTAGCCCTAACCCTCAACCTAACACTAACCCACCCCTTGCCCTTACCCTAACCCTAACCATAACCCTAATATTAAACCTAACCCTACCCCTAACCTTTACCCTTACCCTAACCCTATCCCTAACCCTAAACCTCTCCCTAACACTTATCCTTACCCTAATCTTAACCCTAACCTTAACCCTTACCCTAACCCTAACCCTAACCCTAAGTCTAACCCTTACCCTTACCCTAACCCAAAACCTTACGCTAACCCTAACCCATACCCTAACCCTAACTTAACCCTAAACCTAACACTTATCCTAACCCTAACTGTAACCCTAAACCTAACCCTAACCCTTACCCTTACCCTAACACTATCCCTAAACCTACCCCTAATCATAACCCAAACCCTAACCCTACCCCCTAACCCTAACCCTAACCCTAACCCTTACCCTTATCCTAACCCTAACCCTAACCCTAACACTTACCCTTACCCTAACCCTAACACTAACTCTAACCCTAACCCTAACACTTACCCTTACCCTAACCCTAACCCTAACCCTTACCCTTAACCTAACCATAACCCTAATCCTAACACTTACCCTGACTCTAACCCTAACCCTAACCCTTACCCTAACCCTAACCCTATCCTTAACCCTAACCCTTAACCATACCCTAACCATAACCCTAAACCTAACACTTTCCCTTACCCTAAGCCTAACCTTAACCCTTAACCTAACCCTAACCTTAACCATACCCTAATCCTAAACCTATCCCTAAATCTAACCGTAAACCTAACCCTAAGCCGTACCCTTACCCTAACCCTAACCCTAACCCTAACCCTAATCCCTAACCCTAAACCTAACCCTACCCCTAACCCTAACCCTTACCCTTAACCTAACCCTAACCCATACTCTAACCCTAACCCTAACTCTAAACCTTACCCTTATCCTAACCCTAACCCTAACCTTAACCCCAACCCTAAACCTAACCCTAACACTTGCCCTTACCCTAACCCTAACCCTAACCCTAACTCTAACCCCTAACCCTAACCTAAACCTTACCCTTACCCTAACCCTAACCCTAATCCTACCCCTAACCCTAACCCTAACCCCTAACCCTAACCCTAACCCCTAACCTTTCCCTAAGCCTGACCTTAACCCTAACCCTAACCCTAAGCTTAAGTCAAAACCTAACCCTAACCCTAACCCTAACCCTAAACCTAATCCTAACCCTAACCCTAAACCTTACCCTAACCCTAACCCTAACTCTATCCCTAACACTTACTCTTACCCTAACCTTAACCCTAAACCTAACCCTTACCCTAACCCTAACCCTAACCCTTATTCTAACCCTTACACTTACCCTAACCCTAAACCTTACCCTTACTCTAAACCTAACCCTAAACCTAAACCTAACCCTCTCCCTAACACTTACTCTTACCCTAACCTTAACCCTAAACCTTACCCTTACAATAACCCTAACCCTAACCCTAACACTTACCCTAACCCTAACCCTAACCCTTACCCATACCCTACCCTAACCCTAACCTTAATGCTAACCCTAACCCAAACCCTTACCCTAACCCTAACCCTAAACTAATCCTTCACCTAAACCTAACCATAACCCTAACCCTAAACCTAACCCTTACCCTTACCCTAACCCTAACCCTAACCTTAATGCTAACCCTAACCCTAACCCTAACCCTTACCCTAACCCTAACCCTTACCCTTACCTTAACCCTAACCCTAACCCTAAACCCTACCTTTACCCTAAACCTAACCCTTACTCTAACCATAACAATAACCTTAACCCGAACCCTAACCCTTACCCTTACCTTAACCCTAACCCTAACCCTAACACTAATCCTACCTCTAACCCTTAACCTTAAACCTTACCTTTACCCTAACCCTAACCCTAACCTATCCCCTAACCCTAACCCTAGACCTAACCCTAACCCTTAATATTTCCCTAACCCTAAACCTAACCCTAAACCAAACCCTAACCCTAACCTTAACCGTAACCCTAAACCTAACACTTACCCTTACCCTAACCCTAACCGTAAACTTAACCCTAACCCTAACCCTAACCATAACCCTTACCCTAACCCTAACCATAACACTTACCCTAACCCTAAAACTAAACCTTACCCTAACCCTAACCCCTAACCCCTAACTCTAACCCTAACCCTAACCCTAACCCTAACCCTTACCCTAACCCTAACCCTAACCTTAACCATACCCTCACCCTAACCCTAACCCTAACTCCTACACTAACCCTAACCCAAACACTAACCCTAACCCTTACCTTTACCCTAACCCTAACCTTAACCCTAAACCTTACCCCAACCCTAACCCTAACCCTAACCATAATCCGTACCCTAACCCTAACCCAAACCCTAACCCTATTCCTTACCCTAACCCTAACCCTAACCATTAACCTAACCGTAACCCTAACCCTAAACCCTAACCCTAACCCTAACACTAACACTAAGCCTAAACCTTACCCTTACCCTAACCCCAACCCTAACCCTAACCCTAACCCTAAACCTTACCCTTACCGTAAACCTAACCCTAACCCTAACCCTAAACCATACCCTTACCCTAAACCTAACCCTAACCCTAACCGTAACCCTAACACTAACCCGAACCCTAACCCTTACCCTTACCTTAACCCTAACTCTAACCCTAACCCTAACTCTAACCCCTAACCCTAAACCTTACCCTGACCCTAACCCTAACCCTAACCCTAACCGCTAACCCTAAGCCTAGACCTAAACCAAAACCTTAACATTTCCCTAACCGTAAATCTAACCCTAGCCCAAACCCTAACCCTAACCTTAACCCTAATCCTAACCCTAACCCTTACCCTTACCCTAACCCTTAATCTAAACTGAACCCTAAGCCTAACCCTAACCCTAACCCTTACACTTACTCTAACCCTAACCCCAACCCTAACCCTTACCCTAACGCTAACACTAAAGCTTACCCTTACCCAAACTCGAACCCTAACCCTTACCGTAACCCTTACCCTTACCCTAACAATAATCCTAACCCTAACACTTAGCCCAACCCTAACCCTAACCCTAACCCTAAACCTTACCCTAACCCTAACCCAAACCATAACCCTAACCCTTACACTTACCCTAACCCTAACCCTAACCCTAACACTTGCCCTTACCCTAACCTTAACCCTAAACATTACCCTAACCCTAACCCCAACCCCTAACCCTAACCCGAACCCTAACACTAAGCCTAACACTTACCCTTACCCTAACCCCAACCCTAACCCTAACCCTAACCCTAACCCTCACACTTACCCTTACCCTAACCCTATCCCTGACCCTAACCCTAAATTTACTCTAACCTTACACCTAACCCCTAACCCTAATTCTAATACTAACCCTAACCCTTACCCTTATCCTAAACATAACCCTAGCCCTAACCCCTAATCGTAACCCTAACCCTAACCCCTAACCCTAAACCTAAACCTAAACCTAACCCTAACCCAAACTCTAACCCTAACCTTAACCCTAACCCTAACCCTAACCCTAACCCTTACCCTAACCCTAACCATAACACTTACCCTTACCCTAAGCCTAAAACTAAACCTTACCCTAACCCTAACCCCTAACTCTAATCCTAACCCTAACCCTAACCCTAACCCTTACCCTAACCATAACCATAACCCTAAACCCTAACCCTAACCCTAACCCTAAACTTAGCCTTACCCAAACTCGAACCCTAACCCTCACCCTAACCCTAACCCTTATTCTAACAGTAACCCTAACCCTAACCTTAATACTTAACCTAACCCTAACCAGAACCCTTACACTTACCCTAACCCTAACCCTAACCCTAACACTTACCCTTACCCTGACCCTAACCCTAACCTTACCCTAACCCTAACCCTAACTCTAACCCTAACCCTAAACCTAACCCTCTCCCTAACACTTACCCTTACCCTAATCTTAAACCTAACCCTAAACCTTAACCTAACCCTAACCCCAATGCTTAATCTAACCCTTACACTTGCCCTAACCCTAACCCTTACCCTTAACCTAACCCTAACCCTAACCCCAATCCTTACCCTAACCCTAACCCTAACCCCTAAACCTAACCCTAACCCTGACACTAACCCTAACTCTTACCCTTACGCTAACCGTATCCCTAACCCTAACCCTTATACTAACCCTAACCCTAACCCTAACCCTAACCCTAACCCTTACCCTAAACCTAACCCTAACCCTAACCTGAACCCTAACCCCTAACCCTAATCCTAACCCTCACCTTAACCATAACCCTAAACCTAACCCTAACACTACCCCTTACCCTTACCCTAACCCTAACCATAACCCTAACCTAACCCTAACCCTAAAGCTTACCCGTACCCCTAAACCTAACCCTAACCCTAACCCTAAACCTTACCCTTACCCTAAACCTAACGATAACCTTACTGTAAACCTAACCCTAACCTGAACTCTAACCCTAACACTTACCTTAACCCTAACCCTAACCATAAGCCTAAATTTAACCCCTAACCCTAAAATTTACCCTTACTCTAAACCTAACCCTAACCTAAACCTAAACCCTAACCATAACCCTAGACCTAACCCTTACCTTAACATTTCCCTAACACTAACCCTAACCCTAACCCTAACCCTAAACATAAACCTAACCCTAACCCTAACCGTAACCGTTACTCTTACCCTAACCCTAACCCTAACCCTAACCCTCTTCCTAACACTTAACCTTACCCTAATCTTAAAAATAACACTACACCTTAACCTAACCCTAACCCTAACACTAAATCTAACCCTTACCCTTGCCTTAACCCTAACCCTTACCCTTTCCCTAACCCTAAAACTAACCCTAATCCTTATCCTAACCCTAACCCTAACCCTTAAAACCTAACCCTAACCCTGACACTAACCCTAACTCTTACACTTACGCTAACCGTATCCCTAACCATAACCCTTACACTAACCCCAACCCTAACCCTAATCCTAACCCTTACCCTAACCCTAACCCTAACCTGAACCCTAACCTCTAACCCTAACCCTAACCCTCACCTTAACCATAACCCTAAACCTAACCCTAAAACTACCCATTACCCTTACCCTAACCCTAAACATAAACCTAACCTTAACTCTAACCCAAAGCCTAACCCTTACCCTTACCCTAACCCTAACCTAACCCTAACCTTAAACCTTACCCGTACTCCTAAACCTAACCCTAACCCTAACCCTAAACCTTACCCTTACCCTAAACCTAACCATAAACTTACCGTAAACCTAACCCTAACCTGAACTCTCACCCTAACCCTTACCTTAACCCTAACCCTAACCATAAGCCTAACTCTAACCCCTAACCCTAAAAATTACCCTTACTCTAAACCTAACCCTAACCTAAACCTAACCCCTAACCCTAACCCTAGACTTAACCCTTACCCTTAACATTTCCCTAACACTAACCCTAACCCTAACCCTAACTCTAACCATAAACCTAACCCTAAACCTTACCGTTACCCTAACCCTTACCCTGACCCTAACCCTAACCCTAACCCTAACCCTAAAACTTACCCTTACACTAAACCTAACCCTAACCCTTATCCTAACCCTAACCCTAACCCTAACCCTTACGCTTACCTTAACCCTAACCCTAACCATAACCCTAATTCTAAACCCTAACCCTAACCCTAAACCTTACCCTTACCCTAACCCTACCCCTAATCCTACCCCTAACCCTAACCCTAACCCTTAACCCTAACCCTAACCCCTACCCTTTCCCTAACCCTAACCTTAACAATAACCCTAATTCTAAGCTTAAATCTAACCCTAACCCTATACCTAACCCTAACCCTTAGCCTTACCCTAACCCTAACCCTAATCCTAACGCTAAACCTAACCCTAACCCTTAACTTAACACTAATCCTAACCCTAACACTGACCCTTAACCTAAACCTAACCAAAAACTTAACCCGAACCCTAACCCTTACCCTTACCCAACCCTAACGCTACCCCTAACCCAAAAACTTACCTTTACCCTAACCCTAACCCTAACCCTACCCCTAACTTTTACCCTAACCCTAACCCTAATCCTAAACTTTACCCGAACTCTAACCCTAACCCTTACCCTAACCCCTAACCCTAACCCTAACCCTAACCACTACCCAAAACCTAAACCTAACCCTTAGCCTAAACCTAACCCTAAACCTAACCTTAACCCTAACACTAACCTTAACCCTAACCCTTACGCTTACCCTAACCCTAACGCTAACACTAACCCTAAACTTAACCCTAACCCTAACCCTAGCCCTAACCCTTACCCTTATCCTAAAAATAAACCTAAACCTAACCCTAACCCTAACCCTAATCCTAACCCCTAACCCTAACCCTAACAAAACCCTAACCCTCAACCTAACCCTAACACTAACCCTAACCCTAACCCTAACCCTTACCCTTACCCTAACACTAACCCAAACACTAACACTCTCCCTAACACTTACCCTTTCCCTAATCTTAACCAACCCTAACCCTTAGCCTAACCCTAACCCTAACCCTAACTCTAACCCTTACCAATACCTTAACCCTAACCCTTACCCTTACTCTAACCCTAACCCTAACCCTATCCCTAACCCCAACCCTTTCCCAAACCCTAACATAACCCTTACCCTAACCCTAACCCTAACACGAATCCTAACCCCTAACCCTTACCCTAACCCTAAACCTAATCCTAGCCCTAACCCTGACCCTAACCCTAACCCTAACCCTAACCCGATCCCTTGCCCTTACCCTAACCCTAACCATAACCCTAATATTAAACCTAACCCTAACCCTAATCCTTACCCTTACCCTAACCCTATCCCTAACCCTAAACCTCCTCCTAACACTTATCCTTACCCTAATCTTAACCCTAACCTTAACCCTTACCCTAACCCTAACTCTAAACCTTACCCTTACCCTAACCCTAAACCTAACGCTAACCCTAACCCTTACCCTAACCCTAACTTAACCCTAAACCTAACACTTATCCTAACCCTAACTCTAACCCTAAACCTAACCCTAACCCTTACACTTACCCTAACACTATCACTAAACCTACCCCTAATCATAACCCAAACCCTAACCCTACCCCCTAACACTAACCCTAACCCTAACCCTAACCCTTACCCTTATCCTAACCCTAACCCTAACCCTAACACTTACCCTTAACTTAACCCTAACACTAACTCTAACCCTAACCCTAACACTTACCCTTACCCTAACTCTAACCCTAACCCTTACCCTTAACCTAACCATAACCCTAATCCTAACACTTACCCTGACTCTAACCCTAACCCTAACCCTTACCCTAACCCTAACCCTATCCTTAACCCTAAACCTTAACCATACCCTAAACCTAACCCTAAACCTAACAATTACCCTTAACCTAACCTAACCCTAACCCTAACCCTTAACCTAACCCTAACCTTAACCTTGCCCTAATCCTAAAACTATCCCTAACTCTAACCGTAAACCTAACCCTAAGCCGTACCCTTACCCTAACCCTAACCCTAACCCCAACCCTAATCCCTAACCCTAAACCTAACCCTAACCCTAACCCTAACCCTTACCCTTACCCTAACCCTAACCCTTACCCTAACCCTAACCCTAACTCTAAACCTTACCCTTATCCTAACCCTAACCCTAACCTTAACCCCAATCCTAAACCTAACCCTAACCCTTACCCTTACCCTAACCCTAACCCTAACCCTAACCCTAACTCTAACTCCTAACCCTAACCTAAACCTTACCCTTACCCTAACCCTAACCCTAATCCTACCCCTAACCCTAACCCTAACCCCTAACCCTAACCCTAACCCTAACACCTAACCTTTCCCTAACCCTAACCTTAACCCTAACCCTAACCCTAAGCTTAAGTCAAAACCTAACCCTAACCCTAAATCTAACCCTAAACCTAATCCTAACCCTAACCCTAAACCTTACCCTAACCCTAACCCTAACCCTCTCCCTAACACTTACTCTTACCCTAACCTTAACCCTAAACCTAACCCTTACCCTAACCCTAACCCTAACACTTACTCTAAACCTTACACTTACCCTAAACCTAACCCTTACCCTTACTCTAACCCTAACCCTAACCCTAACCCTAACCCTCTCCATAACACTTACTCTTACCCTAACCTTAACCCTAAACCTTACCCTTACCCTAACCCTAACCCTAACCCTTACCCTAATGCTAACCCTAACCCTTACCCATACCCTACCCTAAAGCTAACCTTAATGCTAACCCTAACCCTAACCCTTACCATAACCGTAACCCTAAACTAATCCTTCACCTAAACCTAACCCTAAACCTAACCCTTACCCTTACCCTAACACTAAACCTAACCTTAATGCTAACCCTAACCCTTACCCTAACCCTAACCCTAACCCTAATCCTTACCCTAACCCTAACCCTAACCCCAACCCTAACCGATACCCTTTCCCTAACCCTAAGCCTAACCCTACCACTAACCCTAACCCTAACCCTTACCCTAACCCTAACCCAAACCCTAACCCTAACCCTAAACCTTACCCTTACCCTAACCCTTACTCTAACCATAACACTTATCCTTACCCTAACCCTAACCCTAACCTTACCCTAACCATAACCCTAACCCCTAACCCTAACCATAACCCTAAAACTTACCCTTACCCTAACCCTATCCCAAACCCTAAACCTTAACCTAACCCTAACCCTAACGCTTACCCTAACCATAACCAGAACCAGAACAGTAACCCCTAACCCTAACCCTAACCCTCATCCTAACCCTAAACCTAACCCTAACCCTAACCCTACCCCTTAACCTTACCCTAACCCTAGCCATAAACCTAACCTTACTCATAATCATAATCCTAACCCTCACCCTTACCCTTACCCTTACCTTAACCCTAACCGTAACCCTAAACCCTACACTTACCCTAAACCTAACCCTAACTCTAACCATAACAATAACCTTAACCCGAAACCTAACCCTTACCCTTACATTAACCCTAACCCTAAACCTAACCCTAACACTAATCCTAACTCTAACCCTTAACCTTAAACCTTACCCTTACCCTAACCCTAACCCTAACCCTATCCCCTAACCCTAACCCTAGACCTAACCCTAACCCTTAATATTTCCCTAACCCTAAACCTAACCCTAAACCAAACCCTAACCCTAACCTTAACCGTAACACTAAACTTAACCCTTACTGTTACCCTAACCCTATCCCTTACCGTTACCCTAACCCTTACCCGTACCCTAAACCTTACCCTAACCCTAACCCTAACCCTAATCCTAAACCTTACCCGAACTCTAACCCTAACCCTTACCCTAACCCCTAACCCTAACCCTAACCCTAACCACTACCGAAAACCTAAACCTAACCCTTAGCCTAAACCTAACCCTAAACCTAACCTTAACCCTAACACTAACCTTAACCCTAACCCTTACCCTTACCCTAACCCTAACGCTAACACTAACCCTAAACTTAACCCTAACCCTAACCATAACCCTAACCCTTACCCTTATCCTAAAAACAAACCTAAACCTAACCCTAACCCTAACCCTAATCCTAACCCCTAACCCTAACCCTAACACAACCATAACCCTCAACATAACCCTAACACTAACACTAACCCTAACCCTAACCCTAACCCTAACCCTAGCCCTAACCCCTAACCCTAACCCTAAACCTAACCCTAACCCTTACCCTTACCCTAACCCTAACCCTAACCTTAATGCTAACCCTAACCCTAACCCTAACCCTTACCCTAACACTAACCCTAACCCTTACCCTTACCCTAACCCTAATCCTAAACCTAACCCTAACCATAACGATAACCCTAACCCTAACCCCTAACCCTAACCCTAATTCTAACCCTTACCCTTATCCTAACCCTAAACCTAACCCTTACCCTAATCTTAATTCTAAACCTAACCCCAAACCTAACCATAACCCTAACCCTAAAACTTACCCTAACCCTAACCCTAACGCTAACCCTTACTTTTAACCTAACCCTAACCCCAAACCTAACCCTAACCCTTATCCTAACGCTAACCCTAACCCTAACCCTAACCCTAACCCCTAACCCTAACCCTAACCGTAAACCTTACCCTTAGCATAATCCTCAACTTAACCCTAACCCTTACCCTAACTGCTAAACCTAACCATATCCCTAACCCTAAACTTAACCCTAAACCTAAAAGTAACCCTAACCCTAACCCTTACCCTAATCCTAACCCTAAACCTAACCCTCACCGTACCCCTTACCCTTACCCTAACCCTAACCCTAAACCTAACCCAAACCCTAAACCTAAACCTAAGTCTAACCCTTACCGTAACCCTAACCTAACCCTAAACCTTACCCTACCCTAACCCTAACCATAACACTTACCCTTACACTACCCTAACCCTAACCTTAATTCTAACACTAACCCTAACCCTTACCCTAACCCTAAACCTAGCCTAATCCTTAACCTAAACCTAACCCTAAACCTAACCTTTACCCTGAACCTTACCCTTTCCCTAACCCTAACCCTAAACCTTACCCTTACACTAAACCTGACATTAACCCTTATCCTACACCTAACTCTAACCCTAACCCTAACCCCTAACCCTAACCCTACCCTAAACCTTACCCTTACCCTAACCCTAACCCTAACCCCTACCCTAACCCTAAACCTAACCCTTACCCTTACCCTAAAAATAACCCTAATCTTAACCCTAAACCTAACACTAACCCTAACCCTACCCATTACCACAACCCTAACCCTAACCCTAACCCTAACCCTTACCTTACACTAACCCTAATCCTAAACCTAACCCTAATCCTAACCCTAACCCTAAACCTTACCCTAACCATAACCTAACCCTAACCCTAACCCTTCCCCTTCCCCTAACCCTCACCCTAACCCTAACCCTAAACCTTACCCTTACCTTAACCCTAACTCTAATCTTAATGCTAATCCTAACCCTAACCTAACCCTATCCATTACCGTAACCCTAACCGTAATCCTAATCCTTACCCCAACCCTAAAACTAACCCTAACCCTTACCCTTTCCCTAACCCTAACCCTAAACCTAACCTTAAACCTTACCCTTATCCTATCCCTAATCCTAACCCTAACCTTAACCCTAACCTTAATCCTAACCTTAACCCTTACACTTACCCTAAACCTAACCCTAAAACTATCACTAACCCTAACCCTAAACCTGACCCTTACCCATACCCTAACCCTAACCCTAACCCTAACCCTTACTCTTACCCTAACCCTAACCCTAACCCCAATCCTTACCCTAACCCTAACCCTTACCCTAACCCTAACCCTTACCCTTTCCCTAACCCTAACCCTAACCCTAACCCTAAACTTAACCCTAACCCTAACCTTTAAACTTACCCTAACCCTAACCCTAAACATAATGCTAATCCTATCCCTAATCCTAAACCTCACCCTTACTGTTACCCTAACCCTAACCCTAAACCTTACCCTAACCTCTAACTCTAACTGTAAACCTAACACTAACCCTTACCCTTACCCTAAACCTAACCCTAACCCTAACCCTCATACTTACCCTTACCCTAACCCTAACCCTTACCCTTACACTACCCTAGCCCTAACTCTAACCCTAAACCTAACCATAACCCTAAACCTAACCCTTAACCTTACCTTAACCCTAACCCTAAACCTAACCCAAACCCTAAACCTAACCCTAAGTCTAACCCTTACCGTATCCCTAACCCTAACCCTAAACCTTACCCTACCCTAATCCTAACGCTAACCCTTACCCTTACCCTACCCTAACCCTAACCTTAATTCTAACACTAACCCTAACCCTTACCCTAACCCTAACCCTAAGCCTAATCCTTAACCTAAACCAAACCCTAAACCTAACCTTTACCCCAACCCTTACCCTTTCCCTAACCCTAAACCTAAACCTAATCCTAACCCTAAACCTTATCCTTACCCTTACCCTAACCCTAACCCTAACCCTAACATTAAATCTAACCATAACCCAAACCTAACCCTTACCCTTACCCTAACCCTAACCCTAAACCTAACCCTAACTTAACCCTAACCCTACTCTTACCCTTACCCTAATCCTAACCCTAACCCTAACCGTAACCCTAACCCTAACCTTATCCCTATCCCTAACCGTAACATTTAACCTTACCCTAACCCTAACCCTAAACCTAACCCTAACCCTAACACTAACCCTAACGCTTACCCTTACCCTAACCCTAACCCTAACCCTAACCTTAACCCTAACACTAACCCTAATCCTAACCCTTATCCTTACCCTAACCGTAACCCTAAACCTAACCCTAACCATAACCCTAACCCTTACCTTAACCCTAACCCTAACCCTTACCCTTACACTAACCCTAACCCTAAACCTTACCCTAACCCTAAGGCTAATCTTTAACCTCACCCTATCGCTCACATTAACCCCAAACCTAAACCTAACCCTAACCCAAACGCTTGCCCTTACCCTAACAATAACCCTAAACCTAACCCTAAAACTAAACCTAACCTCTAACCCTAACCCTAACCGTAACGCTCACCCAAACCATAACCCTAACCCATTCCCTAACCTAACCCTAATCCTAAACCTTACCCTTACCGTAACCCTAACGCTAAACTTAACCCCAACCCTAAATCTAACCCTCACACTTACCCTTACCCTAACACTAACCCTAAACCTAATCCTAATCCTAACCCTAACCCTAACACTAACACTTACCATAACCCTAAGCCTTATCCTAACCCTAACCCTAAACCTAATCCTAAACTTAACCCCAAACCTTAACCTTAGCCTAACCCGAACCCTAACCCTAAAACTAACCCTAACCCTAACACTAACCCTTACACTTACCCTAATCCTAACCCCAAACCTAACCCTAACCCTAACCCTTACCCTAACCCTAACCCTAACACTTTCTCTTACCCTAACCATAACCACAAAACTAAACCGACCTCTAAAACTAAACCTTACCCTTACACTAAACCTGACCTTAACCCTTATCCTACACCTAACTCTAACCCTAACCCTAACCCCTAACCCTAACCCTAGCCCTAAACCTTACCCTTACCCTAAACCTAACCCTAAACCCTACCCTAACCCTAAACCTAACCCTTACCCTTACCCTAACAATAACCCTAATCTTAACCCTAAACCTAACACTAACCCTAACCCTACCCATTACCACAACCCTAACCCTAACCCTAACCCTAACCCTAACCCTTACCTTACACTAACCCTAATTCTAAACCTAACCCTAATCCTAACCCTAACCCTAAAACTTACCCTAACCATAACCTAACCCTAACCCTAACCCTTACCCTTACCCTAACCCTAACCCTAACCCTAAACCTTACCCTTACCTTAACCCTAACCCTAATCTTAATGCTAACCCTAACCCTAACCTAACCATATCCATTATGGTAACCCTAACCGAAACCCTAATCCTTACCCCAACCCTAACCCTAACCCTAACCCTTACCCTTTCCCTAACCCTAACCCTAACCTTAACCCTAACATTAATCCTAACCCTAACCCTAACCCTTACACTTACCCTAAACCTAACCCTAACCCTTACCCTAAACCTAACGCTAACCCTAACCCTAACCCTAAACCCTAACCCTAAACCTAACCCTAACCCCTACCCTTTCCCTAACCCTAACCCTAACCCTAACCCTAACCCTAACCTTAAGTCTAACCCTAACCCTAACCCTTACCCTTACCCTAAGCCTAACCCTAAACCTAACCATAAACCTAACCGTAACCCTAACTCTAACACTTAACCTTAGCCTAAACCTAAGCCTAAACCTAACCCTAACCCTTACTCTTACCCTCACCCTAAACCTAACCCTAAACCTAACCCTAACCCTAACCCTAACCTTAAGTCTAACCCTAACCCTAACCCTTACCCTTACCCTAAGCCTAACCCTAAACCTAAACCTAACGCTAATGCTAACGCTAACGCTAAACCTAACAGTAAACTTAACCCTAACCGTAACCCTAACGCTAACACTTTCTCTTACCCTAAGCCTAACCCTAAACCTAACCCTAACCCTAACTCTAACCCTAACCCTTACCCTTACCCCAACTCTAACCCTAACCCTAACCTTAACCCTAACCCTAACCCTTATCCTTACCCTAACCGTAACCCTAAACCTAACCCTAACCGTAACCCTAACCCTTAACCGAACCCTAACCCTAACCCTAACCCTTACCCTTACACTAACCCTAACCCTAAACCTAACCCTAACCCTAACCCTAATCTTTACCCTCACCCTAACCCTAACCCTAACCCTAACCCTAACCTTAAGCCTAACCCTAACCCTAACTTTTACACTTACCCTTACCCTAAACCTAACCTTAACCCTAATCCTAACCCTAACCGTTACCCTTACCCTCACCCTAGCCCTCACATTAACCCCAAACCTAAACCTAACCCTAACCCTAACGCAAACTCTTGCCCTTACCCTAACAATAACCCTAAACCTAACCCTAAAACTAACCTTAACACGTAACCCTAACAATAAACCTAACGCTCACCCTAACCATAACCCTAACCCATTCCCTAACCCTAACCCTAATCCTACCCCTTACCCTAACCCTAACCCTAACCCTTACCCTTACCCTAACACTAACACTAACACTTACCCTTACCCTAATCCTAAACCTAACCCTTACCCTAACCCTAACCCTTATCCTAACCCCTAACCCTAACCCTAACCCTAACCCTTACTCTAACCCTAACCCTAACCTTAACCATACCCTAAACCTAACCCTAACCCTAACCCTTACACTTACCCTAACCCTAACCCTAAACCTAACCCTCACACTTACCCTTACCCTAACCCAACCCTGACCCTAACCCTAACCTTACCCTAACCTTAAACCTAACCCCTAAACCTAATCCTAACCCTAACCATAACTCTTACCCTTATCCTAAACGGAACCCTAAGACCTAATCCTAACCCTAACCCTAACCCTTACCCATAACCTACACTAACCATAATTCTAACCCTAAACCTAACCCTAATCCTAACCCTAACCATTACCCTAACCCTAACCCTAACCCTTAACCTAACCCTAACCCTAACCCTAACCCTTACCCTAACACTAACGCAAACCCTAACACTAACACTTACCCTTACCCTAACCTAACCGAACCCTAACCACTATCCCTAACCGTAACCCTAACCCTTACCCTACCCTAACGCTAACCCTATACCTTACCCTTACCCTTCCCTAACCCTAACCTTAATTCTAACACTAACCCTAACCCTTACCCTAACCCTAACCCTAAGCCTAATCCTTAACCTAAACTTAACCCTAAACCTAACCTTAACCCTAACCCTTACCCTTACCCTAACCCTAACCCTAAACCTAAACCTAACCCTAACCCTAACCCTAATCCTAACCCTTATCCTTACCCTCACCGTAACCCTAAACCTAACCCTAACCGTAACCCTAACCCTTACCCTAACCCTAACCCTAATCCTAACCCTTACCCTTACACTAACCCTAACCCTAATCCTAACCCAAAACCTAAACCTAACCCTTACCCTAACCTTAAGCCTAACCCTAACCCTAACCCTTACCCTTACCCTTACCCTAAACCTAAACTTAACCCTAATCCTAACCCTAACCCTTACCCTTACCCTCACTCTAACCCTCACATTAACCCCAAACCTAAACCTAAACCTAACCCTAAACCAATCACTTGCCCTTACCCTAACAATAACCCTAAACCTAACCCTAAAACTAACCCTAACCCCTAACCCTAAACCTAACATTAACGCTCACCCTAACCATAACCCTGACCCATTCCCTAAACCTAACCCTAATCCTAAACCTTACCCTTACCGTAACCCTAACGCTAAACTTAACCCCAACCCTAAATCTAACCCTCACACTTACCCTTACCCTAACCCTAACCCTAAACCTAATCCTAATCCTAACCCTAACCCTAACCCTAACACTTACCATAACCCTTAGCCTTACCCTAACCCTAACCCTAAACCTAATCCTAAACTTAACCCCAAACCTTAACCTTACCCTAACCCTAACCCTAACCCTAAACCTAACCCTAACACTAACCCTTACACTTACCCTAATCCTAAACCCAAACCTAACCCTAACCCTAACCCTTACCATAACCCTAACTCTAACCCTTTCTCTTACCCTAACCGTGACCCCAAAACTAACCCGACCCCTAAAACTAAACCTTACCCTTACAATAAACCTAACTTTAACCCTTATCCTACACCTAACTCTAACCCTAACCCTAACCCCTAACCCTTACCCTAACTCTAACCCTAACCCCTACCCTAACCCTAAACCTAACCCTTACCCTAACCCTAACCCAAACCCTAACTCTAACTCTTAGCCTTCCCCTAACTCTAACCCTAACCTAACACTAACCCTAACCCTTACCCTAAACCTAACCCTTACACTAACCCTAACCCTAAACCCTAACTTTAACCCCTAACCCTAACCCTAACCCTTACACTAACCCTTACTCTTACCTTTACCCTAACCCTATCCCTAACCCTACCCCTTACCCTAACACTAACCCTATGTCTTACCCTAACCCTAAACTTAACCCGAACCCTAACCCCTAACCCTAACCCTAACCCTCAGCCTAACCCTAACCCTAACCCTACCCCTAACCCTTTCCCTTACCCTTACCCTAAACCTAAACCTAACCTTAACCCTAACCCTAACCCTAACCCTTACTCTTATCCTAACCCTGACCCTAACCCTAAACCTTACCCTTACCCTAAACCAAATCCTAATCCTAACCCTAAACCTTACCCTTGCCCTAAACCCTACCCTAAACCTAACCGTAACCCTAACCCTAACCTGAAACCTAACCCGTACCCTTACCTAACCCCTAACCCTAACCCCATCCCTAAATCTAACCTCTAACCCTAAACCTTACCCGTACCCTAACCCAAACCCTAACCCTAACCCCTAACCCTAACCCTAGACCTATCCATAACCCTTAACATTTTCCTAACCCTAACCTTAACCCTAAACCAAACCCTAACCCTAACTTTAACCCTAACCATAACCCTAACTCTTACCCTTACCCTAACCCTAACCCTAAACCTAACCCTAACCCTTACACTAACCTTAACCCTAACCCTAAACCTAACACTTACCCTTACCCTAACCTGACCCCTAACCCTTACCCTAACCCTAAACCTAACCCTAACCCTAACCCTTACCCTTACCCTATCCCTAACCCTCACCCTAACACTTACCCTTACGCTAACCCTAACCCTGACCCAAACCCTTACCCTTACCCTAACCCTAACCCTAACAATAACTCTAACCCCTAACCCTAACCCTAAACCTTACCCAAACCCTAAACCTAAGCCTAACCCTAACCCTAAACGTTACCCTAACCCTAACCCTAAACCTAAGCCTAAGCGTTACCCTTACCCTAACCCGAACCCTAAACCTAATCCAAACCCTAACCCTAACCCTAAACCTAACATCTAACCCTAAACGTTACCCTAATCCTAACCCTTACCCTTATCCTAACCGTAACTCTAACCCTAACCCTAACCCTTAAACTTACCCTAAGACTAACCCTAACCCTAACACTTATCCTTACCCTAATCCTAACCCTAATGCTTACCCTAACCGTAACCCTAACCCCTAATCCTAACCCTAAACCTAACACTAAACCTAACCCTTACCCTAACCTAACGCTAACCCTAACTCTAACTCTTACCCTAACCCTAACCCTAACCCTTACCCTTATCTTATCCCTAACCCTAACCCTAACCCTAACTATAACCAATAACCCTAAACCTAAACCTTACCCTTACCCTAAACCTAATCTTTATCCTACCACTAACCCTAACCCTAACCCGTAACACTAACCCTAACCCCTACCCTTTCCCTATCCATAAACTTAACCATAACCCTAACCTTAACCTTAAGTGTAACCCTAACCCTAACCCTAAACCTTACCCTTACCCTAACCCTAAACCTAAACCTAAACCTAACCCTAATCCTAACGCTAAACCCAACCCTAACCGTAAACTTAACCCTAACCCTAACCCTACCCTAACCCTTACCCTAACCCTAACCCTAACCCTAAACCTAACCCTAACCCTAACCCTAACCCTAACCGTAAACCTACACCTAACCCAAACACTTACCCTTATCCTAACCCTAACCCCAACCCTAATCATAACATTTACCCTAATCCTAACCCTAAACCTAACCCTAAACCCTACCTGAACCCTAACCCAAAAACTCACCCTAACCCCTAACCCTAACCCTAACCCTAACCCTTACCCTAACCCTAAACCTATCCCTTAGCCTAACCCTAAACCTAACCCTAACTTAACCCTAACCCTAACCTTAACCCTAAACCTTACACTTTCCCTAACCCTATCCCTAACCCTAACACTACCCTAACCTTAACCCGAAACCTAACCCTAACCCTATACCTTACCCGAACACTCACCCTAACCCTTACCCTAATCGCTAACCCTAACCCTAACCCTAACCCTAACCCTTACCCTAACCCTAACCCTAACCTTAACCATACCCTAACCCTAACCCCAACCCTAACCCTTACCCTTACACTAACCCTAACCCTAACTCTAACACTCACACTTACCCTTACCCTAACCCTAACCCTGACTCTGTCTCTAACCTTACTCTAACCTTAAAACTAACCCCTAACCCTAATACTAACCCTAACCCTAACCCTTACCTTTACGCTAAACCTAACCCTAACCCTAACCCTAACCCTAACCCTAAACCTAACCCTAACCCTAACCCTTACCCTAAAACTAACCCTAACCCTAACCCTTACCCTAACCCTAACCCAAACCCTAACCCTAACCCTTACACTTACCCTACCCCTAACCCTAACCCTAACACTTACCCTTACCCTAACCCTAACGCTAACACTTACCCCAACCTTAACCATAACCCTAACCCCTAAGCCTAACCCTAACCCTAACACTAACCCTAACCCTTACACTTACCCTAACACTATCCCTAACCCTAACCCTTACCCTAACCCTAACCCTAACGCTTAACCTAACCCTAACCCTAACCTGAAACCTACACCCTAACCCTAACCCTAACCCTCACAATAACCCTAAAACTAACCCTAACCCTAACTCTTACCCTACCCTAACCCTAGCCATAAACCTAACCTTAACCCTAACCCTAACCCTAACCCTTACCCTTACCTTAACACTAAGCCTAACCCTAAACCTTACCCTTACCCTAAATCTAACCCTAACCCTAACCCTAACCCTCACACTTTCCCTTACCCTAACCCTAACCCTGACTCTGTCTCTAACCTTACTCTAACCTTAAAACGAACCCCTAACCCTAATACTAACCCTAACCCTAACCCTAACCCTTACCCTTATCCTAAACCAAACCCTAACCCTAACCCCTAATCCTAATCCTAACACTAACCCTTACCCTTACCAAACCCTAACCCTAACTCTAACCCTAAACCTAACCCTAACCCTAACCCTTACCCTAAACCTAACCCTAACCCTGACCCAAACCCTAACCCTAACCCTAACCTTTACCCGAACCCTACACCCTAACCCTAACCCTCACAATAACCCTAAAACTAACCCTAACCCTAACCCTTACCCTACCCTAATCCTAACCCTTACCCTAACCCTAACCCTAACCTGAAGCCTAATCACTAATCATAACCCTAACCCTCACCCTAACCCTAACCCTAACCCTTACCCTTACCCTAACCCTACCCTTACCCTAACTCTAACCCTAACCCTAACCCTAAACCTTACCCTTACCCTAAACCTAACCCTAACCCTTATCCTAACCCTAAACCTAACCCTAACCCTTACCCTTACCTTACCCCTAACCCTAACCCTAACCCTAACTACAACCAATAACCCTAACCCTAAACCTTACCTTTAACCAAACCCTAACACTTATCCTACCCCTAACCCTAACGCTACCCCTAACCCTAACCCTAACCCCTATCCTTTGCCTAAACCTAACCGTAACCCTAACCCTAATCTTAAGTGTAACCCTAACCCTAACCATAACCCTAAACCCTAAACCTAACCCTAACCCTAACACTAAGCCTAACACTTACCCTTACCCTAACCCGAACCCTAACCCTAACCCTAACAGTAAACCTTACCCTTACCCTAAACCTAACCCTAATCCTAACCCTAAACCCTACACTTACCCGAAACCTAACCCTAACCTTAACCGTAATCGTAACCCTAACCCTAATCCTAACCCTTAACCTAACCCTAACCTTAACACTTATCCTTACCCTAACCCGAACCCTAACCCTTACCCTAACCCTAAACCTAACCCGAACCCTAAACCCTAACCCTAACCATCACCCTAACCCTAACCCTAACCCTAAACCTAACCCTACCCCTTACCCTTACCCTAACCATAACCCTAACCCTAACCTTAACTCTAACCCTCACCCTAACCCTTACTCTTACCCTAACCCTAACCCTAACCCTAAACCTTACCCTTACCCTAAACCAAACCCTAATCCTAACCCTAAACCTTACCCTTGCCCTAAACCTAACCCTAACCCTAAGCGTAACCCTAAACCTAACCTGAACCATAACCCTTACCCTTACCTTACCCCTAACCCTAACCCTAACCCTAACTCTAACCCCTAACCCTAAAGCTTACCCTTACCAAAACCGTATCCCGAACCCTAACCCTAACCCCTAACACTAAGCCTAGACATAACCCTAACCCTTAACATTTCCCTAACCCTAACCTAACCGTAACGCTGAACCTAAATGTAACCCTAATCCTAACCCTAACCCTAACCCTAAACCTAAACTTAACCCTAACCCTAACCTAACCCTTACCCTTACCCTAACCCTAACCCTAATCCTAACCCTAACCCTAACCCTAACCCTAAAGTTTACCCTAACCCTAACCCTAACCCTAAGCCTAACCCTTACACTTACCCTAACCCTAACCCTAACCCTAACCCTAACCCTTACCCTAACCCTAACCATAACCCTAATCCTAACCCTAACCCTAACACTAAACCTAACACTTACCCTTAACCTAACACTAAAGCTAACCCTAACCCTTACCCTAACCCTAACTCTAACCCTTACCCTAACCCTAACCCTAACCCGAACCCTAAACCCTAACCCTAACCATAACCCTCACGCTAACCCTAACCCTAACCCTTGCCCTTATCCTATCCCTTACCCTTACCCCAACCCTAACCCTAACCCTAAACCTTACCCTTACCCTAAACCTAACGCTAACCCTTACTCTAACCCTAACCCTAAACCTTACCCTTAACTTATCCCTAACCCTAACCCTAACTATAACCAATAACCCTAAACCTTACCCTTAACCTAACCCTAACACTTATCCTACCCCTAACCCTAACCCCTACCCTTTCCCTACCCCTAACCTTAACCCTAACCCTAACCTTAACTGTAACCCTAACACTAACCCTAACCCTTACCCTTACCCTAACACTAAACCTAAACCTAAACCTAAACCTAATCCTAACGCCAAACCTAACCCTAACCCTAAACTTAACCCTAACCCTAACTCTAACCCTTACACTAACCCTAACCCTAACCCTAAACCTAACCCTAACCCTAACCCTAACCCTTACCCTAACCCTAAACCTACACCTAACCCAAACACTTACCCTTACCCTAACCCTAACCCCAACCCTAATCCTTAATTTTACCCTAATCCTAACCCTAAACCTAACGCTAAACCTTACTCGAACCCTAACACTAACCCTTACCCTTACCCCTAACCCTAACCCTAACACTAACCCTTACCCAAACCCTAAACCTATCCCTTAGCCTAACCCTAAACCTAACCCTAAACTTAACCCTCACCCTAACCTTAATCCTAAACCTTACACTTAGCCTAACCCTATCCCTAACCCTAACACTAACCCTAACCTTAACCCTAAACCTAACCCTAACCCTAAACCTTACCCGAACCCTAACCCAAACCCTTACCCTAACCCAAACCCTAACCTTAACAATAGCCTAACCCTAACCCTTACACTTACCCTTACCCTAACCCTAACCCTAACCCTTACCCTTACCCTAAACCTAACGCTAACTCTTACCCTAACCCTAACCATAACCCTAACCTCTAACCCTAACCCTAACCCTAACACTAACCCTAACCCTTATCCTTACCCTTACCCTTACCTTAACCCTAACCCTAACCCTAAACCTTACCCTTACCCTAAACCTAACCCTAACCCTAAGCCTAACCCTAAACCCTACCCTTACCCTAAACCTAACCTTAACCTTAAACCGAACCCTAACCCTTACCCTTACCTTAACCCTAACCCTAACCCTAACCCTAACCCTAACTCTAACCTCTAACCTTAAACCTTACCCTTACCCTAACCCTAACCCTAATCCTAACCCTAAACTTATCCCCTAACCCTAACCCTAGACCTAACTCTAACCCTTAACATTTCCCTAACCCTAAACCTAACCCTAACTCAAAACCTAAACCTAACCTTAACCCTAACCCTAACCCTAACCCTTACCCTTACCCTAACCCTAACCATAAAATTAACCCTAAGCCTAACCCTAACCCTAACCCTTATCCTTACCCTAACCCTAACCCTAACCTTACCCTAAACCTAACCATAACCCTAACCCCTAACCCTAACCCTAACCCTAAAACGTACCCTTACCCTAACCCTATCCCTACCCCTAAACTTTACCCTAACCCTAACCCTAACGCTTACCCTAAACCTCACCCTAACCCTAAACCTAACCCTAACCCTAACCCTACCCCTTAACCTTACCCTACCCTAGCCATAAACCTAAACTTAACCATAAACCTAACCCTAACCCTCACCCTTACCCTTAACTTAACCCTAACCCTAAACCTTAGCCTTACCCTAAACCTAACCCTAACCCGAAACTTAACCCTAAACCTAAACCCTGCCCTTACCCTAAGCCTAACCCTAACTCTAACCATAACAATAACATTAACCCGAACCCTAACCCTTACCCTTACCTTAACTCTAAACCTAACCCTAACCCTAATACTTACTCTAACCCTTAAACATAACCTTACCCTGACCCTAATCCTCACCATAACCCTAACCCTAAATCTATCCCCTAACACGAACCCTAGACCTAACCCTAACCCTTAACATTTGCTTAACCCGAAACCTAACCCTAACGCAAACTCTAACCCTAACCTTATCAATAACCCTAACCCTAACCCTTACCCTTACCCTAACCCTAACCGTAAACTTAACCTTAACCCTAACCCTAACCCTTACCCTATCCCTAACCCTAAACCTTACCCTTACCCTAACCCTAAACCTAACCCTTACACTAAACCGAACCCTTAACCTAACCCCTAACTCTAACCATAACCCTAACCCTAACCCTAAACCTTACCCTAACCCTAACCCTAACCTTAACTATACCCTCACCCTAACCCTAACCCTAACTACTACACTAACCCTAACCCAAATCCTAACCCTAACCCTTACCTTTACCCTAACCCTAACCCTTACCCTAAAACTTACCCTAACCCTAACCCTAACCCTAACCCTTACGCTAACCCTAACCCAAACCATAACCCTAACCCTTACCCTAACCCTAACCCTAACCCGTACCCTTACCCTAACCCTTACCCTTACCCTAACCCTAACCCTAACCCTAAACCTAAACCTAAACCTTACCCTTACCCTAAACCTAACCCTAACCCTTATCCTAACCCTAAACCTAACCCTAACCCTTACCCTTACCTTACCCCTAACCCTAACCCTAACCCTAACTATAACCAATAACCCTAACCCTAAACCTTACCTTTAACCTAACCCTAACACTTATCCTACACCTAACCCTAACGCTACCCCTAACCCTAACCCTAACCCCTATCCTTTGCCTAACATTAACCTTAACCCTAACCCTAATCTTAAGTGTAACCCTAACCCTAACCATAACCCTAAACCCTAACCCTAACCCTAACCCTAACACTAAGCCTAACACTTACCCTTACCCTAACCCCAACCCTAACCCTATCCCTAACCCTAACCCTTTCCCAAACCCTAACCTAATCCTTACCCTAAATCTAACCCTAACCCTAACCTGAATCCTAACCCCTAACCCTTACCCTAACCCTAAACCTAATCCTAACCCTAACCCTGAACCTAACCCTAACCCTACCCCTTACGCTTACCCTAACCCTAACCATAAACCTAATATTAACCCTAACCCTAACCCTAACCCTTACCCTTACCCTATCCCTAACCCTAACCCTAACCGTAACCCTCTCCCTAACACTTATCCTTACCCTAATCTTAACCCTAACCTTAACCCTTACCCTAACCCTAACCCTAACCCTAACTCTAACCCTTACCCTTATCCTAACCCTAAACCTAACGCTAACCCTAAACCTTAACCCAACCCTAACCCTAACCCTAACCCTTACGCTAACCCTAACCCAAACCATAACCCTAACCCTTACCCTAACCCTAACCCTAAACCTAACACTTACCCTTACCCTTACCCTAACCCTAAACATTACCCTAACCCTAACCATAACCCTAACCCCTAACCCTAACCCTAACCCTAACACTAAGCCTAACCCTTACCCTTACCCTAACCCCAACCCTAACCCTAACCCTAACCCTAAACCTTACCCTTACCCTAAACCTAACCCTAACCCTAACCCTAAACCCTACCCTACCCTAAACCTAACCCTAACCCTAACCGTAACCCTAACCCTAACCCGAACCCTAACCCTTACCCTTACCTTAACCCTAACCCTAACACTAACCCTAACTCTAACCCCTAACCCTAAACCTTACCCTTACCCTAACCCTAACCCTAACCGCTAACCCTAACCCTAGAACTAACCCAAACACTTAACATTTCCCTAAACGTAAACCTAACCCTAGCCCAAACCCTAACCCTAACCTTAATCCTAATCCTAAACCTAACCCTTACCCTTACCCTAACCCTAAACCTAAACTGAACCCTAAGCCTAACCCTAACCATAACCCTTACACTTACTCTAACCCTAACCCCAACCCTAACCCTTACCCTAACCCTAACACTAACACGTACCCTTACCCAAACTCGAACCCTAACCCTTACCCTTAACCTAACCCTAACCATAACACTTACTCTTACCTTAACCCTAACCCTAAACCTAACCCTAACCCTAACCCTTAACCTTAAACCTTACCCTTACCCTTACCCTAACCCTAACCGTAAACTTAACCCGAACCCTAACCCTAAACCTAACCCTTACCCTAAACCTAACCCTACCACTTACCCTTAACCTAACCCTAAAACTAAACCTTACCCTAACCCTAACCCCTAATTCTAACCCTAACCCTAACCCTAACCCTAACCCTTACCCTAACCCTAACCATAACCCTAACCCTAACCCTCACACTTACACTTACCCCAACCCTAACCCTGACTCTGTCTCTAACCTTACTCTAACCTTAAAACTAACCCCTAACCCTAATACTAACCCTAACCCTAACCCTTACCCTTATCCTAAACCTAACCCTAACCCTAACCCTAACCCTAACCCTAACCTAACCCTGACCCAAAACCTAACCCTAACCCTAACCCTTACCCTAACCCTAACCCAAACCCTAACCCTAACCCTTACACTTACCCTACCCCTAACCCTAACCCTAACACTTACCCTTACCCTAACCCTAACGCTAACCCTTACCCCAACCTTAACCATAACCCTAACCCCTAAGCCTAACCCTAACCCTAACACTAACCCTAACCCTTACACTTACCCTAACCCTATCCCTAACCCTAACCCTTACCCTAACCCTAACCCTAACGCTTAACCTAACCCTAACCCTAACCCGAACCCTACACCCTAACCCTAACCCTAACCCTCACAATAACCCTAAAACTAACCCTAACCCTAACCCTTACCCTACCCTAACCCTAGCCATAAACCTAACCTTAACCCTAACCCTAACCCTAACCCTTACCCTTACCTTAACACTAAGCCTAACCCTAAACCTTACCCTTACCCTAAATCTAACCCTAACCCTAACCCTAACCCTAACCCTAACCCTTACCCTAAACCTAACCCTAACCCTGAACCAAACCCTAACCCTAACCCTAACCTTTACCCGAACCCTACACCCTAACCCTAACCCTCACAATAACCCTAAAACTAACCCTAACCCTAACCCTTACCCTACCCTAACCCTAACCCTTACCCTAACCCTAACCCTAACCCGAAGCCTAACCCCTAATCATAACCCTAACCCTCACCCTAACCCTAACCCTAACCCGTACCCTTACCCTAACCCTTACCCTTACCCTAACCCTAACCCTAACCCTAACCCTAAACCTAAACCTTACCCTTACCCTAAACCTAACCCTAACCCTTATCCTAACCCTAAACCTAACCCTAACCCTTACCCTTACCTTACCCCTAACCCTAACCCTAACCCTAACTATAACCAATAACCCTAACCCTAAACCTTACCTTTAACCTAACCCTAACACTTATCCTACACCTAACCCTAACGCTACCCCTAACCCTAACCCTAACCCCTATCCTTTGCCTAACATTAAACTTAACCCTAACCCTAATCTTAAGTGTAACCCTAACCCTAACCATAACCCTAAACCCTAACCCTAACCCTAACCCTAACACTAAGCCTAACACTTACCCTTACCCTAACCCCAACCCTAACCCTATCCCTAACCCTAACCCTTTCCCAAACCCTAACCTAATCCTTACCCTAACTCTAACCCTAACCCTAACCTGAATCCTAACCCCTAACCCTTACCCTAACCCTAAACCTAATCCTAACCCTAACCCTGAACCTAACCCTAACCCTACCCCTTACCCTTACCCTAACCCTAACCATAAACCTAATATTAACCCTAACCCTAACCCTAACCCTTACCCTTACCCTAACCCTAACCCTAACCCTAACCGTAACCCTCTCCCTAACACTTATCCTTACCCTAATCTTAACCCTAACCTTAACCCTTACCCTAACCCTAACCCTAACCCTAACTCTAACCCTTACCCTTATCCTAACCCTAAACCTAACGCTAACCCTAAACCTTAACCCAACCCTAACCCTAACCCTAAACCTTACGCTAACCCTAACCCAAACCATAACCCTAACCCTTACCCTAACCCTAACCCTAAACCTAACACTTACCCTTACCCTTACCCTAACCCTAAACATTACCCTAACCCTAACCATAACCCTAACCCCTAACCCTAACCCTAACCCTAACACTAAGCCTAACCCTTACCCTTACCCTAACCCCAACCCTAACCCTAACCCTAACCCTAAAACTTACCCTTACCCTAAACCTAACCCTAACCCTAACCCTAACCCTAAACCCTACCCTACCCTAAACCTAACCCTAACCCTAACCGTAACCCTAACACTAACCCGAACCCTAACCCTTACCCTTACCTTAACCCTAACCCTAACACTAACCCTAACTCTAACCCCTAACCCTAAACCTTACCCTTACCCTAACCCTAACCCTAACCGCTAACCCTAACCCTAGAACTAACCCAAACACTTAACATTTCCCTAAACGTAAACCTAACCCTAGCCCAAACCCTAACCCTAACCTTAATCCTAATCCTAAACCTAACCCTTACCCTTACCCTAACCCTAAACCTAAACTGAACCCTAAGCCTAACCCTAACCATAACCCTTACACTTACTCTAACCCTAACCCCAACCCTAACCCTTACCCTAACCCTAACACTAACACGTACCCTTACCCAAACTCGAACCCTAACCCTTACCCTTAACCTAACCCTAACCATAACACTTACTCTTACCTTAACCCTAACCCTAAACCTAACCCTAACCCTAACCCTTAACCTTAAACCTTACCCTTACCCTTACCCTAAACCTAACCGTAAACTTAACCCGAACCCTAACCCTAAACCTAACCCTTACCCTAAACCTAACCCTACCACTTACCCTTAACCTAACCCTAAAACTAAACCTTACCCTAACCCTAACCCCTAATTCTAACCCTAACCCTAACCCTAACCCTAACCCTTACCCTAACCCTAACCATAACCCTAACCCTAACCCTCACACTTACACTTACCCCAACCCTAACCCTGACTCTGTCTCTAACCTTACTCTAACCTTAAAACTAACCCCTAACCCTAATACTAACCCTAACCCTAACCCTTACCCTTATCCTAAACCTAACCCTAACCCTAACCCTAACCCTAACCCTAACCTAACCCTGACCCAAACCCTAACCCTAACCCTAACCCTTACCCTAACCCTAACCCAAACCCTAACCCTAACCCTTACACTTACCCTACCCCTAACCCTAACCCTAACACTTACCCTTACCCTAACCCTAACGCTAACCCTTACCCCAACCTTAACCATAACCCTAACCCCTAAGCCTAACCCTAACCCTAACACTAACCCTAACCCTTACACTTACCCTAACCCTATCCCTAACCCTAACCCTTACCCTAACCCTAACCCTAACGCTTAACCTAACCCTAACCCTAACCCGAACCCTACACCCTAACCCTAACCCTAACCCTCACAATAACCCTAAAACTAACCCTAACCCTAACCCTTACCCTACCCTAACCCTAGCCATAAACCTAACCTTAACCCTAACCCTAACCCTAACCCTAACCCTTACCCTTACCTTAACACTAAGCCTAACCCTAAACCTTACCCTTACCCTAAATCTAACCCTAACCCTAACCCTAACCCTTACCCTAAACCTAACCCTAACCCTGAACCAAACCCTAACCCTAACCCTAACCTTTACCCGAACCCTACACCCTAACCCTAACCCTCACAATAACCCTAAAACTAACCCTAACCCTAACCCTTACCCTACCCTAACCCTAACCCTTACCCTAACCCGAAGCCTAACCCCTAATCATAACCCTAACCCTCACCCTAACCCTAACCCTAACCCGTACCCTTACCCTAACCCTTACCCTTACCCTAACCCTAACCCTAACCCTAACCCTAAACCTAAACCTTACCCTTACCCTAAACCTAACCCTAACCCTTATCCTAACCCTAAACCTAACCCTAACCCTTACCCTTACCTTACCCCTAACCCTAACCCTAACCCTAACTATAACCAATAACCCTAACCCTAAACCTTACCTTTAACCTAACCCTAACACTTATCCTACACCTAACCCTAACGCTACCCCTAACCCTAACCCTAACCCCTATCCTTTGCCTAACATTAACCTTAACCCTAACCCTAATCTTAAGTGTAACCCTAACCCTAACCATAACCCTAAACCCTAACCCTAACCCTAACCCTAACACTAAGCCTAACACTTACCCTTACCCTAACCCCAACCCTAACCCTATCCCTAACCCTAACCCTTTCCCAAACCCTAACCTAATCCTTACCCTAACTCTAACCCTAACCCTAACCTGAATCCTAACCCCTAACCCTTACCCTAACCCTAAACCTAATCCTAACCCTAAACCTGAACCTAACCCTAACCCTACCCCTTACCCTTACCCTAACCCTAACCATAAACCTAATATTAACCCTAACCCTAACCCTAACCCTTACCCTTACCCTAACCCTAACCCTAACCCTAACCGTAACCCTCTCCCTAACACTTATCCTTACCCTAATCTTAACCCTAACCTTAACCCTTACCCTAACCCTAACCCTAACCCTAACTCTAACCCTTACCCTTATCCTAACCCTAAACCTAACGCTAACCCTAACCCTTACTCTAACCCTAACCTAACCCTAAACCTAACACTTATCCTAACCCTAACTCTAACCCTAACCCTAACCCTAACCCTTACCCTTTACCCTAACACTATCCCTAAACCTAACCCTAATCATAACCCAAACCCTATCCCTACCCCCCAACCCTAACCCTAGCCTAAACCTTTCCCTTATCCTAACCATAACCCCAACCCTAACCCTAACACTTACCCTTACCCTAACCCTAACACTAACTCTAACCCTAACCCTAACCCTAACCCTTACACTTACCCTAACCCTAACCCTAACCCTTACCCTTAACCTAACCATAACCCTAATCCTAACACTTACCCTGACTCTAACCCTAACCCTAACCATAACCCTAACCCTAACCCTTACCCTTACCCTAACCCTAAACCTAAACCTAACCTTAATCCTAACCCTAATCCTAACCCCTAACCCTAATCCTAAACATAACCCTAAACCTAACCCTGACCCTAAACCTAACCCTAACCCGAACACTAAACCTAACACTTACCCTTACCCTAACCCTAACCCTAAAGCTAACCCTAACCCTAACCATAACCCTAACTCTTACTCTTACCCTAACCCTAAACCTAACCCTAACTCTCTCCCTAACACTTACCCTTACCCTAATCTTAAACCTAACCCTAAACCTTAACCTAACCCTAACGCTAACGCTAAATCTAAACCTTACCCTTGCCCTAACCCTAACCCTTACCCTTACCCTAACCCTAACCCTAACCCTAATCCCTACCCTAACCCTAACCCTAACCCTAACCCCTAAACCTAACCCTAACCCTGACACTAACCCTAACTCTTACCCTTACGCTAACCGTATCCCTAATCCTAACCCTTATACTAACCCTAACCCTAACCCTAACCCTAACCCTTACCCTAACCCTAACCCTAACCCTAACCTGAACCCTAACCCCTAACCCTAACCCTCACCTTAACCATAACCCTAAACCTAACCCTAACACTACCCCTTACCCTAACCCTAACCCTAACCATAAACCTAACCGTAACCCTAACCTAACCCTAACCCTTACTCTTACTCTAACCCTACCCTAACCCTAACACTTACCCTCACCCTAACCCTAAACCTAACCCTTACCCTAACCCTAACCCTAACCCCTAATCCTAACCCTAACCCTAACACTAACCCTAACCCTTACTCTTACCCTAAAACTAAACCTAACCCTAACACGTACCCTAACCCTATCCCTTACCGTTACCCTAACACTTACCCTTACCCTAAACCTTACACTAACCCTAACCCTAACCCTAAACCTTACCCTTACCCTAAACCTAACCCTTACACTTACCCTAACTCTAACCCTAAACCTAACCCTTACCCTTACCTTAACCCTAACCCTAACCCTAACCCTAACTCTAAACGCTAAACCTAACCCTAAAACTTACCTTACCCTAAACCTAACCCTAATGCTACCCCTAACCCTAACCCTTACCTCTAACCCTAACCCTAATCCCCACGCTTTCCCTAGCCCTAACCTTAACCCTAACCCTAACACTAAGCTTAAGTCTAACCCTAAACCTAATCTTATCCCTAACCCTTACCCTTACCCTAAGCCTAACCCTACCACTAACACAAACACTTACCCTTACCCTAACCCTAAATCTAAACCTAACCTTAATCCTAACCCTAATCCTAACCCCTAACACTAATCCTAAACATAACCCTAAACCTAACCCTTATCCTAAACCTAACCCTAACCCGAACACTAAACCTAACACTTACCCTTACCCTAACCAAACCCTAACCCTAACCCTAAACCTAACCCTAACCCTAACCCTTACTCTTACCATAAACCTAACCCTAACCCTCTGCCTAACACTTACCCTTACCCTAATCTTAAACCTAACCCTAAACCTTAAGCTAACCCTAAGCCCAACGCTAAATCTAACACTTACCCTTGCCCTAACCGTAACCCTTACCCTTACCCTAACCCTAACCCCAACCCTAATCCTTACCCTAACCCTAACCCTAACCCCTAAACCTAACCCTAACCCTGACACTAACCCTAACCCCTTACGCTAACCGTATCCCTAACCCTAACCCTTATACTAACCCTAACCCTAATCCTAACCCTAACCCTTACCCTAAACCTAACCCTAACCCTAAACTGAACCCTAACCCCTAACCCTAATCCTAACCCTCACCTTAACCATAACCCTAAACCTAACCCTAACAATACCCCTTACCCTTACCCTAACCCTAACCATAAACCTAATCTTAACCCTAACCCAAACCCTAACCCTTACCTTTACCCTAACCCTAACCCTAAACTAACCCTAACCCTAAACCTTACCCATACCCCTAAACCTAACCCTAACCCTAAACCTTACCCTTACCCTAAACCTAACCATAACCTTACCGTAAACCTAACCCTAACCTGAACTCTAAACCTAACCCTTACCTTAACCCTAACCCTAACCATAAGCCTAAATCTAACACCTAACCCTAAAATCTACCCTTACTCTAACCCTAACCCTAACCTGAACCTACCCCCTAACCCTAACCCTAGACCTAACCCTTACCCTTAACATTACCCTAACACTAACCCTAACCCTAACCCTAACCATAAACCTAATCCTAACCCTTGCTCTTACCCTAACCCTAACCCTAACCCTAACCCTCTCTTTAACACTTACCCTTACCCTAATCTTAAACCTAACCCTAAACCTTAACCTAACCCTAACCCTAACGCTAAATCTAACACTTACCCTTGCCCTAACCCTAACCCTTACCCTTACCCTAACCCTAAAACTAACCCTAATCCTTATCCTAACCCTAACCCTAACCCTAACCCCTAAACCTAACCCTAACCCTGACACTAACCCTAACTCTTACACTTACGCTAAACGTATCCCTAACCCTAACCCTTATACTAACCCCAAACCTAACCCTAACCCTAACCCTTACCCTAACCCTAACCCTAACCCTAACCTGAACCCTAACCTCTAACCCTAACCCTAACCCTCACCTTAACCATAACCCTAAACCTAACCCTAACTCTACCCCTTACCCTTACCCTAACCCTAACCATAAACCTAACCTTAACTCTAACCCAAAGACTAACCCTTACCATTACCCTAACCCTAACCCTAACCCTAACCTAACCCTAACCCTAAACCTTACCCGTACTCCTAAACCTAACCCTAACCCTAAACCTTACCCTTACCCTAAACCTAACCATAACTTTACCGTAAACCTAACCCTAACCTGAACTCTAACCCTAACCCTTACCTTAACCCTAACCCTAACCATAAGCCTAACTCTAAACCCTAACCCTAAAAATTACCCTTACTCTAACCCTAACCCTAACCTAAACCTAACCCCTAACCCTAACCCTAGACTTAACCCTTACCCTTACCATTTCCCTACACTAACCCTAACCCTAACCCTAACTCTAACCATAAACATAACCGTAACTCTAACCCTAACCCTTACCGTTACCCTAACCCTTACCCTGACCCTAACCCTAAGCCTAACCCTAACCCTAAAACTTACACTTACACTAAACCTAAACCTAACCCTTATCCTAACCCTAACCCTAACCCTAACCCTTACCCTTACCTTAACCCTAACCCTAACCCTAACCCTAATTCTAAACCCTAACCCTAACCCTAAAACTTACCATTACCCTAACCCTAACCCTAATCCTACCCCTACCCCTAACCCTAACCCTTAACGCTAACCCTAACCACTACCCTTTCCCTAACCCTAACCTTAACAATAACCCTAACTCTAAGCTTAAGTCTAACCCTAAACCTATACCTAACCCTAACCCTTAGCCTTACCCTAACCCTAACCCTAATCCTAATGCTAAACCTAACCCTAACCCTTAACTTAACACTAATCCTAACCCTAACACTGACCCTTAACTCAAACCTAACCCGAAACCTAACCCTAACCCTAACCCTTACCCTTACCCAACCCTAACCCTACCCCTAACCCAAAAACTTACCTTTACCCTAACCCTAACCCTAACCCTACCCCTAACATTTACCCTAACCCTAACCCTAACCCTAAACCTTACCCGAACTCTAACCCTAACCCTTACCCTAACCCCTAACCCTAACCCTAACCCTAACCACTACCCAAAACCTAAACCTAACCCTTAGCCTAAACCTAACCCTAAACCTAACCTTAACCCTAACCCTAACCTTAACCCTAACCCTTACCCTTACCCTAACCCTAACGCTAACGCTAACACTAACCCTAACCTTAACCCTAACCCTAACCCTAACCCTTACCCTTATCCTAAAAATAAACCTAAACCTAACCCTAACCCTAACCCTAATCCTAACCCCTAACCCTAACCCTAACAAAACCCTAACCCTAACACTAACCCTAACCCTAACCCTAACCCTTACCCTTACCCTAACACTAAACTTAACACTAACACTCTCCGTAACACTTACCCTTACCCTAATCTTAACCCTAACCCTAACCCTTAGCCTAACCCTAACCCTAACCCTAACTCTAACCCTTACCAATACCCTAACCCTAACCCTTACCCTTACTCTAACCCTAACCCTAACCCTATCCCTAACCCCAACCCTTTCCCAAACCCTAACCTAACCCTTACCCTAACCCTAACCCTAACCCGAATCCTAATCCCTAACCCTTACACGAACCCTAAACCTAATCCTAGCCCTAACCCTCAACCTAACACTAACCCACCCCTTGCCCTTACCCTAACCCTAACCATAACCCTAATATTAAACCTAACCCTACCCCTAACCTTTACCCTTACCCTAACCCTATCCCTAACCCTAAACCTCTCCCTAACACTTATCCTTACCCTAATCTTAACCCTAACCTTAACCCTTACCCTAACCCTAACCCTAACCCTAAGTCTAACCCTTACCCTTACCCTAACCCAAAACCTTACGCTAACCCTAACCCATACCCTAACCCTAACTTAACCCTAAACCTAACACTTATCCTAACCCTAACTCTAACCCTAAACCTAACCCTAACCCTTACCCTTACCCTAACACTATCCCTAAACCTACCCCTAATCATAACCCAAACCCTAACCCTACCCCCTAACCCTAACCCTTACCCTAACCCTAACCCTTACCCTTATCCTAACCCTAACCCTAACCCTAACACTTACCCTTACCCTAACCCTAACACTAACTCTAACCCTAACCCTAACACTTACCCTTACCCTAACCCTAACCCTAACCCTTACCCTTAACCTAACCATAACCCTAATCCTAACACTTACCCTGACTCTAACCCTAACCCTAACACTTACCCTAACCCTAACCCTATCCTTAACCCTAACCCTTAACCATACCCTAACCGTAACCCTAAACCTAACACTTTCCCTTACCCTAAGCCTAACCTTAACCCTTAACCTAACCCTAACTTTAACCATACCCTAATCCTAAACCTATCCCTAACTCTAACCGTAAACCTAACCCTAAGCCGTACCCTTACCCTAACCCTAACCCTAACCCTAACCCTAACCCTAATCCCTAACCCTAAACATAACCCTACCCCTAACCCTAACCCTTACCCTTACCCTAACCCTAACCCATACTCTAACCCTAACCCTAACTCTAAACCTTACCCTTATCCTAACCCTAACCCTAACCTTAACCCCAACCCTAAACCTAACCCTAACACTTACCCTTACCCTAACCCTAACCCTAACCCTAACTCTAACCCCTAACCCTAACCTAAACCTTCCCCTTACCCTAACCCTAACCCTAATCCTACCCCTAACCCTAACCCTAACCCCTAACCCTAACCCTAACCCCTAACCTTTCCCTAAGCCTGACCTTAACCCTAACCCTAACCCTAAGCTTAAGTCAAAACCTAACCCTAACCCTAACCCTAACCCTAAACCTAATCCTAACACTAACCCTAAACCTTACCCTAACCCTAACCCTAACCCTATCCCTAACACTTACTCTTACCCTAACCTTAACCCTAAACCTAACCCTTACCCTAACCCTAACCCTAACCCTTATTCTAACCCTTACACTTACCCTAACCCTAAACCTTACCCTTACTCTAAACCTAACCCTAAACCTAAACCTAACCCTCTCCCTAACACTTACTCTTACCCTAACCTTAACCCTAAACCTTACCCTTACACTAACCCTAACCCTAACCCTAACACTTACCCTAACCCTAACCCTAACCCTTACCCATACCCTACCCTAACCCTAACCTTAATGCTAACCCTAACCCTAACCCTTACCCTAACCCTAACCCTAAACTAATCCTTCACCTAAACCTAACCCTAACCCTAACCCTAAACCTAACCCTTACCCTTACCCTAACCCTAACCCTAACCTTAATGCTAACCCTAACCCTAACCCTAACCCTTACCCTAACCCTAACCCTTACCCTTACCTTAACCCTAACCCTAACCCTAAACCCTACCTTTACCCTAAACCTAACCCTTACTCTAACCGTAACAATAACCTTAACCCGAACCCTAACCCTTACCCTTACCTTAACCCTAACCCTAACCCTAACACTAATCCTACCTCTAACCCTTAACCTTAAACCTTACCTTTACCCTAACCCTAACCTATCCCATAACCGTAACCCTAGACCTAACCCTAACCCTTAATATTTCCCTAACCCTAAACCTAACCCTAAACCAAACCCTAACCCTAACCTTAACCGTAACCCTAAACCTAACACTTACCCTTACCCTAACCCTAACCGTAAACTTAACCCTAACCCTAACCCTAACCATAACCCTTACCCTAACCCTAACCATAACACTTACCCTTACCCTAACCCTAAAACTAAACCTTACCCTAACCCTAACCCCTAACCCCTAACTCTAACCCTAACCCTAACCCTAACCCTAACCCTTACCCTAACCCTAACCCTAACCTTAACCATTACCCTCACCCTAACCCTAACCCTAACTCCTACACTAACCCTAACCCAAACACTAACCTAACCCTTACCTTTACCCTAACCCTAACCCTAACCCTAAACCTTACCCCAACCCTAACCCTAACCCTAACCCTAATCCGTACCCTAACCCTAACCCAAACCCTAACCCTATTCCTTACCCTAACCCTAACCCTAACCATTAACCTAACCGTAACCCTAACCCTAAACCCTAACCCTAACCCTAACCCTAACACTAAGCCTAAACCTTACCCTTACCCTAACCCCAACCCTAACCCTAACCCTAACCCTAAACCTTACCCTTACCGTAAACCTAACCCTAACCCTAACCCTAAACCATACCCTTACCCTAAACCTAATCCTAACCCTAACCGTAACCCTAACACTAACCCGAACCCTAACCCTTACCCTTACCTTAACCTAACTCTAACCCTAACCCTAACTCTAACCCCTAACCCTAAACCTTACCCTGACCCTAACCCTAACCCTAACCCTAACCACTAACCTAAGCCTAGACCTAAACCAAAACCTTAACATTTCCCTAACCGTAAATCTAACCCTAGCCCAAACCCTAACCCTAACCTTAACCCTAATCCTAACCCTAACCCTTACCCTTACCCTAACCCTTAATCTAAACTGAACCCTAAGCCTAATCCTAACCCTAACCCTTACACTTACTCTAACCCTAACCCCAACCCTAACCCTTACCCTAACGCTAACACTAATGCTTACCCTTACCCAAACTCGAACCCTAACCCTTACCGTAACCCTTACCCTTACCCTAACAATAATCCTAACCCTAACACTTAGCCCAACCCTAACCCTAACCCTAACCCTAAACCTTACCCTAACCCTAACCCAAACCATAACCCTAACCCTTACACTTACCCTAACCCTAATCCTAACCCTAACACTTGCCCTTACCCTAACCTTAACCCTAAACATTACCCTAACCCTAACCCAACCCCTAACCCTAACCCGAACCCTAACACTAAGCCCTAACACTTACCCTTACCCTAACCCCAACCCTAACCCTAACCCTAACCCTAACCCTCACACTTACCCTTACCCTAACCTATCCCTGACCCTAACCCTAAATTTACTCTAACCTTACACCTAACCCCTAACCCTAATTCTAATACTAACCCTAACCCTTACCCTTATCCTAAACATAACCCTAGCCCTAACCCCTAATCGTAACCCTAACCTAACCCCTAACCCTAAACCTAACCCTAAACCTAACCCTAACCCAAACTCTAACCCTAACCTTAACCCTAACCCTAACCCTAACCCTAACCCTTACCCTAACCCTAACCATAACACTTACCCTTACCCTAAGCCTAAAACTAAACCTTACCCTACCCTAACCCCTAACTCTAATCCTAACCCTAACCCTAACCCTAACCCTTACCCTAACCATAACCATAACCCTAAACCCTAACCCTAACCCTAACCCTAAAACTTAGCCTTACCCAAACTCGAACCCTAACCTTTACCCTAACCCTAACCCTTATTCTAACAGTAACCCTAACCCTAACCCTAACCCTAACCTTAATACTTAACCTAACACCTAACACTTACCCTTACCCTGACCCTAACCCTAACCTTACCCTAACCCTAACCCTAACTCTAACCCTAACCCTAAACCTAACCCTCTCCCTAACACTTACCCTTACCCTAATCTTAAACCTAACCCTAAACCTTAACCTAACCCTAACCCCAATGCTTCATCTAACCCTTACCCTTGCCCTAACCCTAACCCTTACCCTTAACCTAACCCTAACCCTAACCCCAATCCTTACCCTAACCCTAACCCTAACCCCTAAACCTAACCCTAACCCTGACACTAACCCTAACTCTTACCCTTACGCTAACCGTATCCCTAACCCTAACACTTATACTAACCCTAACCCTAACCCTAACCCTAACCCTTACCCTAAACCTAACCCTAACCCTAACCTGAACCCTAACCCCTAACCCTAATCCTAACCCTCACCTAACCATAACCCTAAACCTAACCCTAACACTACCCCTTACCCTTACACCTAACCCTAACCATAACCCTAACCTAACCCTAACACTACCCCTTACCCTTACCCTAACCCTAACCATAAAACTAACCTTAACCCTAACCCAAACCCTAACCCTTACCCTTACCCTAACCGTAACCCTAACCTAACCCTAACCCTAAAGCTTACCCGTACCCCTAAACCTAACCCTAACCCTAACCCTAAACCTTACCCTTACCCTAAACCTAACGATAACCTTACTGTAAACCTAACCCTAACCTGAACTCTAACCCTAACACTTACCTTAACCCTAACCCTAACCATAAGCCTAAATTTAACCCCTAACCCTAAAATTTACCCTTACTCTAAACCTAACCCTAACCTAAACCTAAACCCTAACCATAACCCTAGACCTAACCCTTACCTTAACATTTCCCTAACACTAACCCTAACCCTAACCCTAACCCTAAACATAAACCTAACCCTAACCCTAACCCTAACCGTTACTCTTACCCTAACCCTAACCCTAACCCTAACCCTCTTCCTAACACTTAACCTTACCCTAATCTTAAAAATAACACTACACTTTAACCTAACCCTAACCCTAACACTAAATCTAACCCTTACCCTTGCCTTAACCCTAACCCTTACCCTAACCCTAACCCTTAAAACCTAACCCTAACCCTGACACTAACCCTAACTCTTACACTTACGCTAACCGTATCCCTAACCATAACCCTTATACTAACCCCAACCCTAACCCTAATCCTAACCCTTACCCTAACCCTAACCCTAACCTGAACCCTAACCTCTAACCCTAACCCTAACCCTCACCTTAACCATAACCCTAAACCTAACCCTAACACTACCCCTTACCCTTACCCTAACCCTAAACATAAACCTAACCTTAACTCTAACCCAAAGCCTAACCCTTACCCTTACCCTAACCCTAAAACTAACCCTAATCCTTATCCTAACCCTAACCCTAACCCTTAAAACCTAACCCTAACCCTAACCCTACCCCTTAACCTTACCCTAACCCTAGCCATAAACCTAACCTTACTCATAATCATAATCCTAACCCTCACCCTTACCCTTACCCTTACCTTAACCCTAACACTAACCCTAAACCCTACACTTACCCTAAACCTAACCCTAACTCTAACCATAACAATAACCTTAACCCGAAACCTAACCCTTACCCTTACATTAACCCTAACCCTAACCCTAACCCTAACACTAATCCTAACTCTAACCCTTAACCTTAAACCTTACCCTTACCCTAACCCTAACCCTAACCCTAACCCTATCCCCTAACCCTAACCCTAGACCTAACCCTAACCCTTAATATTTCCCTAACCCTAAACCTAACCCTAAACCAAACCCTAACCCTAACCTTAACCGTAACACTAAACTTAACCCTTACCGTTACCCTAACCCTATCCCTTACCATTACCCTAACCCTTACCCGTACCCTAAACCTTACCCTAACCCTAACCCTAACCCTAATCCTAAACCTTACCCGAACTCTAACCCTAACCCTTACCCTAACCCCTAACCCTAACCCTAACCCTAACCACTACCGAAAACCTAAACCTAACCCTTAGCCTAAACCTAACCCTAAACCTAACCTTAACCCTAACACTAACCTTAACCCTAACCCTTACCCTTACCCTAACCCTAACGCTAACACTAACCCTAAACTTAACCCTAACCCTAACCCTAACCCTAACCCTTACCCTTATCCTAAAAACAAACCTAAACCTAACCCTAACCCTAACCCTAATCCTAACCCCTAACCCTAACCCTAACAAAACCATAACCCTCAACCTAACCCTAACACTAACACTAACCCTAACCCTAACCCTAACCCTAACCCTAGCCCTAACCCCTAACCCTAACCCTAACCCTAACCCTAACACTTACCCTTACCATAAACCTAACACTACACCTAACCCTTACCCTAACACTAACCCTAACCCTAACCCTAAACCTAACCCTTACCCTTACCCTAACCCTAACCCTAACCTTAATGCTAACCCTAACCCTAACCCTAACCCTTACCCTAACCCTAACCCTAACCCTCACCCTTACCCTTACCCTTACCTTAACCCTAACCCTAACCCTAAACCCTACACTTACCCTAAACCTAACCCTAACTCTAACCATAACAATAACATTAACCCGAACCCTAACCCTTACCCTTATCTTAACCCTAACCCTAACCCTAACACTAATCCTAACTCTAACCCTTAACCTTAAACCTTACCCTTACCCTAACCCTAACCCTAACCCTAACCCTATCCCCTAACCCTAACCCTAGACCTAACCCTAACCCTTAATATTTCCCTAACCCTAAACCTAAGCCTAAACCAAACCCTAACCCTAACCTTAACCGTAACACTAAACTTAACCCTTACCCTTACCATAACCCTATCCCTTACCGTTACCCTAACCCTTACCCGTACCCTAAACCTTACCCTAACCCTAACCCTAACCCTAATCCTAAACCTTACCCAAATTCTAACCCTAACCCTTACCCTAACCCCTAACCCTAACCCTAAACCTAACCACTACCCAAAACCTAAACCTAACCCTTAGCCTAAACCTAACCCTAAACCTAAACTTAACCCTAACCCTAACCTTAACCCTAACCCTTACCCTTACCCTAACCCTAATGCTAACACTAACCCTAAACTTAACCCTAACCCTAACCCTAACCCTTACCCTTATCCTAAAAATAAACCTAACCCTAACCCAAATCCTAACCCCTAACCCTAACCCTAACAAAACCCTAACCCTCAACCTAACCCTAACACTAACCCTAACCCTAACCCTAACTCTTACCCTTACCCTAACACTAACCCTAACACTAACACTCTCCCTAACACTGACCCTTACCCTAATCTTAACCCGAACCCTAACCCTTAGCCTAACCCTAACCCTAACCCTAACTCTAACCCTTACCAATACCCTAACCCTAACCCTTACCCTTACTCTAATCCTAACCCTAACCCTATCCCTAATCCCAACCCTTTCCCAAACCCTAACATAACCCTTACCCTAACCCTAACCCTAACCCGAATCCTAACCCCTAACCCTTACCCTAACCCTAAACCTAATCCTAGCCCTAACCCTGACCCTAAACCTAAGCCTAACCCTAACCCTACCCCTTGCCCTTACCCTAACCCTAACCATAAACCTAATATTAAACCTAACCCTAACCCTAACCCTTACCCTTACCCTAACCCTATCCCTAACCCTAAACCTCTCCCTAACACTTATCCTTACCCTAATCTTAACCCTAACCTTAACCCTTACCCTAACCCTAACTCTAAACCTTACCCTTACCCTAACAATAAACCTAACGCTAACCCTAACCCTTACCCTAACCCTAACCTAACCCTAAACCTAACATTTATCCTAACCCTAACTCTAACCCTAAACCTAACCCTAACCCTTACACTTACCCTAACACTATCCCTAAACCTACCCCTAATCATAACCCAAACCCTAACCCTACCCCTAACCCTAACCCTAACCCTTAACCTTATCCTAACACTAACCCTAACCCTAACACTTACCCTTACCCTAACCCTAACACTAACTCTAACCCTAACCCTAACACTTACCCTTACCCTAACTCTAACCCTAACCCTTACCCTTAACCTAACCATAACCCTAATCCTAACACTTACCCTGACTCTAACCCTAACCCTAACCCTTACCCTAACCCTAACCCTATCCTTAACCCTAACCCTTAACCATACCCTAAACCTAACCCTAAACCTAACACTTACCCTTAACCTAACCTAACCCTAACCCTAACCCTTAACCTAACCCTAACCTTAACCATACCCTAATCCTAAACCTATCCCTAACTCTAACCGTAAACCTAACCCTAAGCGGTACCCTTACCCTAACCCTAACCCTAACCCTAACCCTAACCCTAATCCCTAACCCTAAACCTAACCCTAACCCTAACCCTAACCCTTACCCTTACCCTAACCCTAACCCTTACCCTAACCCTAACCCTAACTCTAAACCTTACCCTTATCCTAACCCTAACCTTAACCTTAACCCCAACCCTAAATCTAAACCTAACCCTTACCCTTACCATAACCCTAAACCTAACCCTAACTCTAACCCCTAACCCTAACCTAAACCTTACCCTTACCCTAACCCTAACCCTAAGCCTACCCCTAACCCTAACCCTAACACCTAACCCTAACCCTAACCCTAACCCCTAACCTTTCCCTAACCCTAACCTTAACCCTAACCCTAACCCTAAGCTTAAGTCAAAACCTAACCCAACCCTAAATCTAACCCTAAACCTAATCCAAACCCTAACCCTAAACCTTACCCTAACCCTAACCCTAACCCATTCCCTAACACTTACTCTTACCCTAACCTTAACCCTAAACCTAACCCTTACCCTAACCCTAACCCTAAAACTTACTCTAACCCTTACACTTACCCTAACCCTAACCCTTACCCTTACTCTAACCCTAACCCTAACCCTAACCCTCTCCATAACACTTACTCTTACCCTAACCTTAACCCTAAACCTTACCCTTACCCTAACCCTAACCCTAACCCTTACCCTAACCCTAACCCTTACCCATACCCTACCCTAAAGCTAACCTTAATGCTAACCCTAACCCTAACCCTTACCCTAACCCTAACCCTAACCCTAAACTAATCCTTCACCTAAACCTAACCCTAAACCTAACCCTAAACCTAAACCTTACCCTTACCCTAACCCTAACCCTAACCTTAATCCTAACCCTAACCCTAACCCTTACCCTTACCCTAACCCTAACCCTAAACCTAATCCTTACCCTAACCCTAACCCTAACCCCAACCCTAACCGATACCCTTTCCCTAACCCTAACCCTAACCCTACCACTAACCCTAACACTAACCCTTACCCTAACCCTAACCCAAACCCTAACCCTAAACCTTACCCTTACCCTAACCCTTACTCTAACCATAACACTTATCCTTACCCTAACCCTAACCCTAACCTTACCCTAACCATAACCCTAACCCCTAACCCTAACCCTAACCCTAAAACTTACCCTTACCCTAACCCTATCCCAAACCGTAAACCTTAACCTAACCCTAACCCTAACGCTTACCCTAACCATAACCAGAACCAGAACAGTAACCCCTAACCCTAACCCTAACCCTCATCCTAACCCTAAACCTAACCCTAACCCTAACCCTACCCCTTAACCTTACCCTAACCCTAGCCATAAACCTAACCTTACTCATAATCCTAATCCTAACCCTCACCCTTACCCTTACCTTAACCCTAACCCTAACCCTAAAACCTACACTTACCCTAAATCTAACCCTAACTCTAACCATAACAATAACCTTAAACCGAACCCTAACCCTTACCCTTACCTTAACCCTAACCCTAACCCTAACACTAATCCTAACTCTAACCCTTAACCTTTAACCTTACCCTAACCCTAACCCTAACCCTAACCCTAACCCTATCCCTTAACCCTAACCCTAGACCTAACCCTAACCCTTAATATTTCCCTAACCCTAAACCTAACCCTAAACCAAACCCTAACCCTAACCTTAACCGTAACACTAAACTTAACCCTTACCCTTACCCTAACCCTATCCCTTACCATTACCCTAACCCTTACCCGTACCCTAAACCTTACCCTAACCCTAACCCTAACCGTAACCCTAACCCTAAAACTTACCCTTACCCTAAACCTAACCCTAACCCTTACCCTAACACTAACACTAACCCTAACCCTAACCCTTACCCTTACCTAAACCCTAACCCTAACCCTAACCCTAACTCTAACCACTAAATCTAACCATAAACCTTACCCTTACCCTAACCCAAACCCTAATCCTACCCCTAACCCTAACCCTAACCTCTAACCCTAACCCTAACCCGCACCCTTTCCCTAACCCTAACCTTAACCCTAACCCTAACCCTAAGCTTAAGTCTAACCCTAAACCTAATCCTATCCCTAACCCTTACCCTTACCCTTACTCTTACCCTAACCCTAACCCTAACCCTAACTCTCTCCCTAACAGTTACCCTTACCATAATCTTAAACCTAACCCTAAACCTAAACCTAACCCTAACCCTAACGCTAAATCTAATCTTACCCTTGCCCTAACCCTAACCCTTAGCCTTACCATAACCCTAACCCTAACCCTAATCCTTACCCTAACCGTAACCCTAACCCTAACCCCTAAACCTAACCCTAACCCTGACAATAACCCTAACTCTTACACTTACGCTAACCGTATCCCTAAACCTAACCCTTATACTAACCATAACCCTAACCCTAACCCTAACCTTTACCCTAACCCTAACCCTAACCCTAACCTGAACCCTAACTCCTAAACCTAACCCTAACCCTCACCTTAACCATAACCCTAAACCTAACCCTAACACTACCCCTTACCCTTACCCTAACCCTAACCATAAACCTAACCTTAACACTTACCCAAACCCTAACCCTTACCCTTACCCTAACCCTAACCCTAACCTAACCCTAAACCTAAACCTTACCCGTACCCCTAAACCTAACCCTAACCCTAACCCTAAACCTTACCCTTACCCTAAACCTAACCATAACCTTACCGTAAACCTAACCCTAACTTGAACTCTAACCCTAACCCTTACCTTAACCTAACCCTAACCATAAGCCTAACTCTAACCACTAACCCTAAAAATTACCCTTACTCTAACCCTAACCCTAACCTAAACCTAATCCCTAACCCTATCCCTAGACCTAACCTAACCCTTAACATTTCCCTAACACTAACTCTAACCCTAACCATAAACCTAACCCTAACCCTAACCCTAACCCTAAACCTTACCCTTACACCAAACCTAACGCTAACACTTATCTTAACCCTAACCCTAAACCTTACCCTTACCTTAACCCTAACCCTAACCCTAAACCTTACCCTTAACCTAACCTTAACAGTTAACCTTACCCTAACCAGAACCCTAACCCTTATCCTAACCCTAACCCTAACCCTAACCCTTACCCTTACCCTTACCCTAACCCTAACCCTAACAGTAACACTTACCCTTACCCTGACCCTAACCCTAACCTTACCCTAATCCTAACCCTAACTCTAACGCTAACCCTAACCCCTAACCCTAACCCTAACCCTAACACTTACCCGTACCCTATCAATAACCCTAACCCTAACCATAACTGTAACCCCTAACCCTAACCCTAACTCTAACCCAAACACCCTTACCCTAACCCTAACCCTAACCCTAACCCTAACACTTACCCTTACCCTTACCCTAACCCTAACCCTAAGGCTAACCATAACTCTAACCCCTAACCCTAAACCTAACCCTAACCCTTACCCTTTCCCTAACCCAAAACCTAACCCTAACCCTAACAATTGCCCTAACCCTAACATCTAACCCTAAACCTAAACCTAACCCTAACCCTAACCCTTATCTTTATCCTAACCGTAACCCTAACCCTAAACCTAAACCTAACACTTTTCCTTACCCTTACCCTAACCCTAACCCTAACCCTATCCCTAACCCTAAACCTTACCCTAACCCTAACACTTACCCTAACCCTAACCATAACCCGAACAGTAACACCTAACTCTAACCCTAACCCTCACCCTAACCCTAAACCTAACTCTAACCCTAACCCTACCCCTTAACCTTACCCTAACCCTAGCCATAAACCTAATCTTAACCATAACCATAACCCTAACCCTCACCCTTACCCTTAACTTAACGCTAACCCTAACCCTAAACCTTACACTTACCCTAAACCTAACCCTAACCCTAACCCTAACCCTAACCCTAAACCCTACCCTTAACCTAAGGCTAACCCTAACTCTAACTGTAACAATAACATTAACCCGAACCCTAATCCTTACCCTTACCTTAACCCTAAACCTAACCCCAACCGTAATCCTAACTCTAACCCTTAAACTTAAACCTTAACCTTACCCTAACCCTAGCCATAACCCTAACCCTAACCCTATCCCCTAACCCTAACCCTAGACCTAACCCTAACCCTTAACATTTCCTTAACCCTAAACCTAACCCTAACCCAAACTCTAACCCTAACCTTAACCCTAACCCTAACCCTAACCCTTACCCTTACCCTAACCCTAACCGTAAACTTAACCCTAACCCTAACCCTAAACCTAACCCTTACCCTAACCCTAAACGTAACACTTACCCTTACCCTAACCCTAAAACTAAACCTTACCCTAAACCTAACCCCTAACTCTAACCCTAACCCTAACCCTAACCCTAAACCTTACCCTAACCCTAACTATAACCCTAATCCATAACCCTAACCCTAACCCTAAAAATTAGCCTTACCCAAACTCAAACCCTAACCCTTACCCTAACCCTTACCCTTATCCTAACAGTAACCCTAAACCTAACCCTTACCCTAACCCTAACCTTAACACTTAACTTTACCCTAACCAGAACCCTAACCATTATCCTAACCCTAACCCTAACCCTAACCCTTACCTTTACCCTAACCCTAACCCTAACCCTAACACTTACCCTTACACTGATCCTAACCCTAACCGTACCCTATTCCTAACCATAACTCTAACCCTAACCCTAACCCCTAACCCTAACCCTAACCTTAACACTTACCCGTACCCTATCAATAACCCTAACCATAACCATAACTCTAACCCCTAACCATAACCCTAACCCAAACACCCTTACCCTAACCCTAACCCTAACCCTAACCCCTAACCCTAACCCTAACCCTAACACTTACCCTTACCATAAACCTAACCCTAACGCTAACCATAACTCTAACCCCTAACCCTAACCCTAACCCTAACCCTTACCCTTTCATTAACCCTAACCCAAAACCTAAACCTAACCCTAACAATAACCCTAACCCTAACAATTAACCCTAAACCTAAACCTAACCCTAACCCTAACCCTTATCTTTTTCCTAACCGTAACCCTAACCCTAAACCTAACCCTAACACTTATTCTTACCCTTACCCTAACCCTAACCCTAACCCTAACCCTTACACTTATTCTAACCCTATCCTAACCCTAACACTTACCCTCACCCTAAACCTAAACCTAATCCTTACCCTAACCCTAACCCTAAACACTAATCCTAACCCTAACCCTAACACTAACCCTAACCCTTACTCTTACCCTAACGCTTACCCTAAACCTAACCCTAACCCTAACCCTAACACTTAGCTAACCCTATCCCTTACCGTTACCCTAACCCTTACCCTTACCCTAAACCTTACCCTAACCCTAACCCTAACCCTAACCCTAAACCTTACCCTTACCCTAAACCTAACCCTAACCCTTACCCTAACCCTAACCCTAACCCTAACCCTTACCCTTACCCTAAACCTTACCCTAACCCTAACCCTAACCCTAACCCTAAACCTTACCCTAACCCTAACCCTAACCCTAACCCTAAACCTTACCCTTACCCTAAACCTAACCCTAACCCTAACCCTAACCCTAACCCTAACTCTAAACGCTAAACCTAACCCTAAACCTTACCCTTACCCTAACCCTAACCCTAATCCTACCCCTAACCCTAACCCTAACCTCTAACCCTAACCCTAATCCCCACCCTTTCCCTAGCCCTAACCTTAACCCTAACCCTAAACCTAAGCTTACGTCTAACCCTAAAGCTAATCCTATCCCTAACCCTTACCCTTACCCTAAGCCTAACCCTACCCCTAACACAAACACTTACCCTTACCCTAACCCTAACCCTAACCCTAACTTTTACCCTAACCCTAACCCTAACCCTAAACCTTATCTGAACACTAACCCTTACCATAACTCCTAACCCTAACCCTAACCCTAAACATTACCCAAATCCTAAACCTAACCGTTAGCCTAACCCTAATCCTAACCCTAAACTTAACCTTCACCCCAGCCTTAACCCTAACCCTTACCCTTACCCTAAAACTAACTCTAACACTAAACCTAACCTTAACACTAACCCTAACCCTAACCCTTACCCTTACCCTAACCCTAAACCTAAACCTAACCTTAATCCTAACCTTAATCCTAACCCCTAACCCTAATCCTAAACATAACCCTAAACCTAACCCTTATCCTAAACCTAACCCTAACCCGAACACTAAACCTAACACTTACCCTTACCCTAACCAAACCCTAACCCTAACCCTAAACCTAACCCTAACCCTAACCCTAACCCTTACTCTTACCTTAACCCTAACCCTAACACTAACCCTCTCCCTAACACTTACCCTTACCCTAATCTTAAACCTAACCCTATACCTTAAACTAACCCTAACCCTAACGCTAAATCTAACCCTTACCCTTGCCCTAACCCTAACCCTTACCCTTACCCTAACCCTAACCCTAACCCTAATCCTTACCCTAACCGTATCCCAAACCCTAACCCTTATACTAACCCTAACCCTAACCCTAACCCTTAACCTAAGCCTAACCCTAACCCTAACCTGAACCCTAACCCCTAACCCTAACCCTAACCCTCACCTTAACCATAACCCTAAACCTAACCCTAACACTACACCTTACCCTTACCCTAACCCTAACCATAAACCTAACCTTAACCCTAACCCAAACCCTAACCCTAACCTAAACCTAACCCCTAACCCTAACCCTAGACCTAACCCTTACCCTTAACATTTCCCTAACACTAACCCTAATAATAACCCTAACTCTAACCATAAACCTAACCCTAACACTTACCGTTACCCTAACCCTTACCCTGTCCCTAACCCTAACCCTAACCCTAACCCTAATCCTGACCCTTACCCTTACCTTAACCCTAACCCTAACTCTAACCCTAACTCTAAACCCTAACCTAACCCTAAACTTTACCATTACCCTAACCATAACCCTAATCCTACCCCTAACCCTAACCCTAACCCCTAAACCTAACCCTAACCCTTACCCTTTCCCTTACCCTAAACCTAACTCTAACCCTAACCCTAACCCTAACCCTAACCCTTAGCCTTACCCTAACCCTAACCCTTATCCTAACGCTAAACCTAACCCTAAACCTTAACTTAACCCTAATCCTAACCCTAACACTTACCCTTAACCTAAACCTAACCCAAAACCTAACCCTAACCCTTACCCTTACCCAACCCTAACCCTACCCCTAACCCAAAAACTTACCTTTACCCTAACCCTAACCCTAACCCTAACTTTTACCCTAACATTTACCCTTAACCTAAACCTTACCCGAACCCTAACCCTAACCCTTAACCTAACCCCTAACCCTAACCCTAAACCTAACAATTACCCAAAACCTAAACCGAACGCTTAGCCTAACCCTAACCCTAAACCTAACCTTAACACTAACCCTAATCTTAACCCTAACCCTTACCCTTACCCTAACCCTAACGCTAACACTAACCCTAACCTTAACCCTAACCCTAACTCTAACCCTAACCCTTACCCTTATCCTAAAAATAAACCTAAACCTAACCCTAACCTTAACCCTAATCCTAACCCCTAACCCTAACCCTAACAAAACCCTAACCCTAAACCTAACCCTAACACTAACCCTAACCCTAACCCTTACCCTTTCCCTAACACTAACCCTAACACTAACACTCTCCCTTACCCTAATCTTAACCCTAACCCTAACCCTTAGCCTAACCCTAACCCTAACCCTAACCCTTACCAATACCCTAAACCTAACCCTTACCCTTACTCTAACCCTAACCCTAACCCTCTCCCTAACCATAACCCTTTGCCAAACCCTAACCTAACCTTTACCATAACCCTAACCTGAATCCTAACCCCTAACACTTACCCTAACCCTAAACCTAATCCTAAACCTAACCCTGAACCTAACCCTAACGCTAACCCTTACCCTTACCCTAACCCTAACCATAACCCTAATATTAACCCTAAACCTAACCCTATCCCTTACCCTTACCCTAAGCCTAACCCTAACCCTAAACCTCTCCCTAACACTTATTCTTACCCTAATCTTAACTCTAACCTTAACCCTTACACTAACCCTAACCCTAACCCTAACTCTAACCCTTACCCTTACCCTAACCCTAAACCTAACCCTAACCCTAACCCTTACCCTAACCCTAACCTAAACTTAAACCTAAAACTTATCCTAACCCTAACTCTCATCCTAACCCTAACCCTAACCCTTACCCTTACCCTAACACTATCCCTAAACCTAACACTAATCATAACCCAAACCCTAACCCTACCCCCTAACCCTAACCCTAACCCTAACCCCAACCCTTACCCTTATCCTAACCCTAACCCTAACCCTAACCCTAACAGTTACCCTTACCCTAACCCTAACACTAATTCTAACCCTAACCCTAAAACTTACTCTTACCCTAACCCTAACCCTAACCCTTACCCTTAACCTAACCATAACCCTAATCCTAACACTTACCATGACTCTAACCCTAACCCTAACCCTTACCCTAACCCTAACCCTAACCTTAAACCTAACCCTTAACCATACCCTACCCCTAACCCTAAACCTAACACTTACCCTTACCCTAACCCTAACCCTAACCCTAACCCTTAACCTAACCCTAACCGTAAACTTAACACTAACCCTAACCCTAACCCAAACCCTTACCCTTACTCTTACCCTAACCCTAACCTTAAACTTAACCCTAACACTAACCCTAAACCTAAACCTTACCCTAACCCTAACCCTTACCCTAACCCTAAAATGAAACCTTAGCCTAACCCTAACCCCTCAATCTAACCCTAACCCTAACCCTAACCCTAACCCTTACCCTAAACCTAACCCTAACCTTAACCATACCCTCACCCTAACCCTAACCCAAACACTAACCCTAACCCTTACCTTTACCCTAACCCTAACCCTAAACCTTACCACAACCCTAATTCTAAACCTAACCCTAAACCTAACCCTTATCCTAACCCTAACCCTAACCCTAACCCTAATCCCTAACCCCAAACCTAACACTAACCCTAACCCTAACCCTTACCTTACCCTAACCCTAACCCTTACCCTAACCCTAACCCTAACCCTAACTCTAAACCTTACCTTTATCCTAACCCTAACCCTAAACTTAACCCCAACCCTAAACCTAACCCTAACCCTTACCCTTACCCTTACCCTAACCCTAACCCTAACCCTAACTCTAACCCCTAACCCTAACCTAAACCTTACCCGTACCCTAACCCTAACCCTAATCCTACCCCTAACCCTAACCCCTAACCCTAACCCTAACCCTAACCCTTAACCTTTCCCTAACCCTAACCTTAAACCTAACCCTAACCCTAAGCTTAAGTCAAAACCTAACCCTAACCCTAACCATAACCCTAAACCTAATCCTAAACCTAACCCTAAACCTTATCCTAACCCTAACCCTTACCCTTACTCTAACCATAACCCTAACCCTAACCCTTTCCCTAACACTTACTCTTACCCTAATCTTAACCCTAAACCTAACCCTTACCGTATCCTAAGCTTAACCCTAACCCTTACCCTAACCCTAACCCTAACCCTAACCCTTACCCATACCCTACCCTAACCCTAACCTTAATGCTAAACCTAACCCTAACCCTTACCCTAACCCTAACCTAATCCTTCACCTAAACCTAACCCTTACCCTTACCCTTACCCTAACCCTAACCCTTACCTTAATGCTAACCCTAACCCTAACCCTAACACTAACCCTTACCCTAACCCTAACCCTAACCCTAATCCTTACCCTAACACTAACCCTAACCCCAACCCTAACCTTTACCCTTTCCCTAAACCTAACCCTAACCCCAACCCTAAACCTTACCCTTTCCCTTACCCTTACCCTAACTCTAACTCTAACCATAACCCTAACCATAACCTTAACCCTAACCCTAACCCTTACCTTTACCCTAACATTAACCCTAACCCTAATCCTTAACCTAAACATAACCCTAACCCTAACCCTAACCCTTACCTTTACCCTAACCCTTACCCTAAACTTAATGCTAACCCTAACCCTAACCCTAACCCGAACCCTTACCATAACCCTAACCCTAACCCTAATCCTTACCCTAACCCTAAGCCTAACCCCAACCCTAACCGTTACCCTTTCCCTAACATAACCCTAACCCTAACCCTAAACCTTACCCTTTCCCTTACCCTTACCCTAACCCTAACCCTAACCCTAACCCTAACCATAACCTTAACCCTTACCCTAACCCTTACCCTTACCCTAACCCTAACCCTAACACTTACCCTTACCCTAACCGTAACCCTAACCCTAAACCTTACCCTTACCCTAAACCTAACCCTAACCCTAAACCTTACCCTTACCCTAAACCTTACCCTAACCCTAACCATAACCCTTACCCTAACCCGAACCCTAACACTTACCCTTACCTAAGCCTCACCCTTACCCTAACCCTAATTCTAACCCCTAACCCTAAAGCTTACCCTTACCCTTACCCTAACCCTAACCCTAACCCTAACCCCTAACCCAAACCCCTAGACCTAACCCCAACCCTAAGCCCTAACCCAAAACCTAGACCTAACCCCAACCCTTAACATTTCCCTAACCCTAACCCTAACCCTTACCCTTACCCTAACCCTAAGCTAAACCTAAACCTAACCCTAATCCTAACCCTAACCCTAACCCTAAACCTAAACTGAAATCCAACCCTACCCCTAACCCTTACACTTACCCTAACCATAACGCTAACCCTAACCCTTACCCTAACCCTAACCCTAATGCTAACCCTAACCCTAACCCTTACGCTTACCCTAACCATAACTCTAAACCTAACACTTATCCTTACCCTAACCCTAATCCTGACCCTAACCCTAACCTTACCCTAACCCTACCCTAACCCTATCCCTTACCCTAACCCTAACCCTAAACCTAACACTTACCCTTACCCAAACACTAAACCTTACCCTAACCCTTACCCTTACCATAACCCTAACCCTAAACCTAACCCTTACCCTACCCTAACCCTAACCTTACCCTTACCCTACCCTAGCCCTAACCCTAACCCTAACCATAACCCTAACCGTAACCCTAACCCTAAACCTAACCCTTACCCTAACCCTAACCCTAACCCTTACACTAACCCTAACCCTAATTCTAACCCTAACCCCTAACCCTAACCCTATCCCTAACACTAACCCTAACTGTTACCCTTACCCTAACCCTATCCCTTACCCTAACCCTTACCTAACGCTAACCCTAACCCCTAACCCTAACCCTAACCCTCACCCTAAACCTATCCCTAACCCTAACCTTCACCCTACCCCTTACCCTTACCCTAACTCTAACCCTAACCCTTAAACTAACCCTAACCCTAACCCTAACACTTACCCTTACCCTAACCCGACCCCTAACCATTACCCTAACAATAACCATAACCCTTACCCTTACCCTAACCCTAATCCTCACCCTAACACTTACCCTTACGCTAACCCTAACCCTGACAGTAACCCTTACCCTTACCCTAACCCTAACCCTAACCATAAAAATAACTCTAACCACTAACCCTAACCCTAACCCTACCCCTTACCTACCCCTAAACCTAAGCTTAACCCTAACCCTAAACTTACCCCTAACCATAACCCTAACCCTTACCCTTACCCTACCCGAGCCCTAAACCTAACCCTAACCCTAACCCTAACCGTAATCCTAAACCTAACCCTAACCCTTACCCTAACCCTAACCCTTCCACTAAACCTAAACCTAACCCTAACCCTAACTCCTAACCCTAACCCTAACCCTAACCCTTACCTTCCCCAACCCTAACCCTAACCCTAACACTTACCCTTACCCTAAGCCTAACCCTAACTCTAACCCAAACCCTTACCCTAACCCTAACCCTAACTCTAACACTTACCCTTACACTAAACCTAACCCTAACCTTTACCCTAACCCTAACCCTAACTCCTAATCCTAACCCATACCCTAACACTAACCCTAACCCTAACACTTACCCTAACGCTAACCCTAACTCTAACCCTTACCCTAACCCTAACCTTAACCCTACCCTAACCCTAACCCTAACCCGAAGCCTAACCCCTAAATCTAACCCTAACCCCCACCTAACTCTAACTCTAACCCTTACCCTTACCCTAACCCTTACCCTTACGCTAACCCTAACCCTAACCCTTAACTTAATCCCTAACCCCAAACCTAACACTAACCCTAACCCTAACCCTTACCCTTACCCTAACCCTAATCCTTACCCTAACACTAACCCTAACCCCAACCCTAACCTTTACCCTTTCCCTAACCCTAACCCTAACCCCAACCCTAAACCTTACCCTTTCCCTTACCCTTACCCTAACTCTAAATCTAACCATAACCCTAACCATAACCTTAACCCTAACCCTAACCCTTACCTTTACCCTAACATTAACCCTAACCCTAATCCTTAACCTAAACATAACCCTAACCCTAACCCTAACCCTTACCTTTACCCTAACCCTTACCCTAAACTTAATGCTAACCCTAACCCTAACCCTAACCCGAACCCTTACCATAACCCTAACCCTAACCCTAATCCTTACCCTAACCCTAAGCCTAACCCCAACCCTAACCATTACCCTTTCCCTAACATAACCCTAAACCTAAACCTAAACCTTACCCTTTCCCTTACCCTTACCCTAACCCTAACCCTAACCATAACCCTAACCATGACCTTAACCCTTACCCTAACCCTTACCCTTACCCTAACCCTAACCCTAACACTTACCCTTACCCTAACCCTAACCCTAACCCTAAACCTTACCCTTACCCTAAACCTAACCCTAACCCTAAAACTTACCCTTACCCTAAACCTTACCATAACCCTTACCCTAACTCAACCCTAACACTTACCCTTACCTAAGCCTAACCCTAACCCTAACCCTAATTCTAACCCCTAACCCTAAAGCTTACCCTTCTGTAACCCTAACCCTAACCCTAACCCTAACCCCTAACCCAAACCCCTAGACCTAACCCCAACCCTAAGCCCTAACCCAAACCCTAGACCTAACCCCAACCCTTAACATTTCCCTAACCCTAAACCTAACCCTAACCCAAACCCTAACCTTAAACTTAACCCTAACCCTAACCCTTACCCTTACCCTAACCCTAAGCTAAACCTAAACCTAACCCTAATCCTAACCCTAACCCTAACCCTAAACCTAAACTGAAATCCAACCCTACCCCTAACCCTTACACTTACCCTAACCATAACGGTAACCCTAACCCTTACCCTAAACCTAACCCTAATGCTAACCCTAACCCTAACCCTTACGCTTACCATAACTCTAAACCTAACACTTATCCATACCCTAACCCTAATCCTGACCCTAACCCTAACCTTACCCTAACCCTACCCTAACCCTATCCCTTACCCTAACCCTAACCCTAAACCTAACACTTACCCTTACCCAAACACTAAACCTAACCCTAACCCTTACCCTTACCATAACCCTAACCCTAACCCTAACCCTAACCCTAACCCTAACCTTACCCTTACCCTACCCTAGCCATAACCCTAACCCTAACCCTAACCCTAACCGTAACCCTAACCCTAACTGTAACCCTAACCCTAAACCTAACCCTTACCCTAACCCTAACCCTAACCCTAACCCTTACACTAACCCTAACCCTAATTCTAACACTATCCCCTAACCCTAACCCTATCCCTAACACTAACCCTAACTGTTACCCTTACCCTAACCCTATCCCTTACCCAAACCCTTACCTAACCCTAACCCTAACCCTTACCGAAACCCTAACCCGAACCCTAAACCCTAACCCTAACCCTAACCCTCACCCTAAACCTATCCCTAACCCTAACCTTAACCCTACCCCTTACCCTTACCCTAACTCTAACCCTAACCCTTAAACTAACCCTAACCCTAACCCTAACACTTACCCTTACCCTAACCCGACCCCTAACCATTACCCTAACAATAATCATAACCCTTACCCTTACCCTAACCCTAATCCTCACCCTAACACTTACCCTTACGCTAACCCTAACCCTTACCCTAACCCTAACCCTAACCCTAACAATAGCTCTAACCACTAACCCTAACCCTAACCCTACCCCTTACCTACCCCTAAACCTAAGCTTAACCCTAACACTAAACTTAACCCTAACCCTAACCCTAACCCTAACCCTTACCCTTACCCTACCCGAGCCCTAACCCTAACCCTAACCCTAACCGTAACCCAAACCCTAACCCTAACCCTTACCCTAACCCTAACCCTAACCCTTACACTAAACCTAAACCTAACCCTAACCCTAACTCCTAACCCTAACCCTAACCCTAACCCTTACCCTTTCCCAACCCTAACCCTAACCCTAACACTTACCCTTACCCTAAGCCTAACCCTAACTCTAACCCAAACCCTTACCCTAACCCTAACCCTAACTCTAACACTTATCCTTACCCTAACCCTAACCCTAACCTTTACCCTAACCCTAACCCTAACCCCTAATCCTAACCCATACCCTAACACTAACCCTAACCCTTACACTTACCCTAACGCTAACCCTAACTCTAACCCTTACCCTAAACCTAACCCTAACCCTACCCTAACCCTAACCCTAACCCGAAGCGTAACCCCTAAATCTAACCCTAACCCTCACCCTAACCCTAACTCTAACCCTTACCCTTACCCTAACCCTTACCCTTACCTTAACCCTAACCCTAACCCTAACCCTAAACCTTACCCTTACCCTAAACCTGACCCTAACCCTAACCCTAATCCTAACTATAACCAATAAACCTAAACATAACCTTACCGTTACCCTAACCTTACCCTAATCCTATCCCTAACCCCAACCCTAACCCTAACCTCTAACCCTAAACCTAACCCTAACCCCTACCTTTTTCCTAACCCTAACCATAACCCAAACCTAACACTAACCTTAAGTGTAACACTAACCCTAACACTAACCCTTACCCTTACCCTAACGCTAACCCTAACCCTAACCCTTTCCTTAAAGCTAACCCTTTCCCTTACCCTAACTCTTACCCTTACCCTAACCCTAACCCTAACCGTAATCCTAAAACTTACCCTTACCCTAACCCTTAACCTTACCCTCACCCTAACCCTAACCCTAACCCTCACCCTAAACCTAACCCTTTGCCTTACCCTAACCCTTACCCTTACCCTAACCCTAACCCTAACCCTAACTGTAAACCTTACCCTTATCCTAAACCTAACCCTAATCCTTACTATAACCAATAACCCTAAACCCAAACCTTACCCTTACCCTAACCCTAACCCTAATCCTATCCAAAACCCTAACCCTAACCCCTAACCCTAACCCTAACCCTAACCCCTACTCTTTCTCTAACCCAAACCATAACCCTAACCCTAACCCTAACCCTAAACTTAACCCTAAGCCTGACCCTAACCCTTACCCTAACCGTAACCCTAACCCTAAACCTCACCCTAACCCTAACCCTAAACCTTACCCTTACCCTAACCCTACCCCTAACCTTAATGCTAACCCTAACCCTATCCCTTACCCTAATCCTAATCCTTACCCTAACCCTAACCCTAACCCTAACCCTAACCCTAACCCTTAACCTTTCCCAAACCCTTACCCTATCCCTAACCCTAACCCTAACCCTAAACTTAACCCTAACCGTTACTCTAACACTTACCCTTACCCTAACCCTAAACCTTACCCTTACTCTAACCCTAACGCTAACCCTAACCCTAATCCTTACCCTAACCCTAAACCTAACCCTAAACCCTAACCCTAACCCTAACCCTAACCCTAACCCTAACCCTAAACCTTACCCTTACCCTAAACCTGACCCTAACCCTAACCCTAACCCTAACTATAACCAATAAACCTAAACATAACCTTACCGTTACCCTAACCTTACCCTAATCCTATCCCTAACCCCAACCCTAACCCTAACCTCTAACCCTAAACCTAACCCTAACCCCTACCTTTTTAATAACCCTAACCATAACCCAAACCTAAAACTAACCTTAAGTGTAACACTAAACCTAACACTAACCCTTACCCTTACCCTAACGCTAACCCTAACCCTAACCCTTTCCTTAAAGCTAACTCTTTCCCTTACCCTAACTCTTACCCTTACCCTAACCCTAACCCTAACCGTAATCCTAAAACTTACCCTTACCCTAACCCTTAACCTTACCCTCACCCTAACCCTAACCCTAACCCTAACCCTCACCCTAACCCTAACCCTTTGCCTTACCCTAACCCTTACCCTTACCCTAACCCTAACCCTAACCCTAACTGTAAACCTTACCCTTATCCTAAACCTAACCCTAATCCTTACTATAACCAATAACCCTAAACCCAAACCTTACCCTTACCCTAACCCTAACCCTAACCCTAATCCTATCCAAAACCCTAACCCTAACCCCTAACCCTAACCCTAAACCTAACCCCTACTCTTTCTCTAACCCAAACCACAACCCTAACCCTAACCCTAAACTTAACCCTAACCCTGACCCTAACCCTTACCCTAACCGTAACCCTAACCCTAAACCTAACCCTAACCCTAACCCTAAACCTTACCCTTACCCTAACCCTACCCCTAACCTTAATGGTAACCCTAACCCTAACCTAACCCTATCCCTTACCCTAATCCTAATCCTTACCCTAACCCTAACCCTAACCCTAACCCTAACCCTAACCCTTAACCTTTCCCAAACCCTTACCCTATCCCTAACATTAACCCTAACCCTAAACTTAACCCTAACCCTAACGCTAACCCTTACACTTACCCTAAACCTCACCCTAACACTAACCCTAACCCTAACACTAACCCTTACCCTTACCCTAACCCGAAACCTAACCCTAACCCTGACCCTTACCCTTACCCTAACCCTAATCGTAACCCCAATCCTTACCCTAACCCTAACCTTAAACCTAACACTTAACCTTACCCTAACCCTAACCCTAACCCTGAACCTAACCCTAACCCTAACCCTACTCTAATCCTAAACCTAACCCTAACTCTAACCCTAACCCTAACCCTAAGCCTTACCCTTACCCTAACCCTAAACCTAAACCTAACCCTAACCCTAACCCTAACCCCTAATCCTAAATCTAACCCTAACCCTAAACCTAACCCTTACCCTTACCCTAACCCTAACTTTAACCCTTACCCTAACCCTATCCCTAACCCTAACCCGAACCCTAACCCCTAATCCTAACCCTAACTCTAACCCTTACACTTACCCTAACCCTAACTCGAACCTTAACCCCAACCCTAAACGTAACCCTAACCCTTACCCTTACCCTAACACTAACCCTAACCCTAACTCTAACCCCTAAACCTAACCGTAAACCTTACCCTTACCCTAACCCTAACCCTAATCCTACCCCTATCCCTAACCCCTAACCCTAACCCTAACCCTAACCCTAACCCCTAACCTTTCCCTAACCCTAAACGTAACCCTAAACCTAACCCCTAACCTTTCCCTAACCCTAACCCTAAGCCTAACCCCTAATCTTTCCCTAACCCTAACCTTAACCCTAACCCTAACCCTAAGCTTAAGTCTAACCCTAACCCTAACCCTAACCATAACCTACACCTAACCCTAACACTAACCCTAACCCTTACCCTAACCCTAACCCTCTCCCTAACACTTACTCTTACCCTTAACCTAACCCTAACCCGAACCCTAACCCCAATCCCTAACCCCAAACCTAACACTAACCCTAACCCTAACCCTTACCCTTACCCTAACCCTAACCCTAACGCTAACCCTAACCCTTACACTTATACTTACCATAACCGTAACCCTAAACCTAACCCTAAACCTAACCCTAACCTAACCCTAACCCTTACCCTTACTCTATCCCTAACCCTAACACTTACCCTTAACCTAATCCTAACCCTAAACCTAACCCTAACCCTTACCCTAACCCTTACCCTAAACGTAACCATAACCCTAACCCTAACCCTAACCCTTCCCCTTAAACTAACACTAACCCTAACCTTAACCCAAACCCTAAACCTAATCCTAACCCTTACCCTTAAACTAACCCTAACCCTAACCCTACCCCTAACCCTAACCCTAACCCCTAACCCTAACCCTAACCCTAACCCCTAACCCTACCCCTAACCCTAACCATAAACCCTAACCCTAACCCTAACCCTAACCATTTCCTAAACCTAACCTTAACCCTAACCCTAACCCTAACCTTAAGTCTAACCCAAACCCTAACCCTAAATCTAACCCTAAACCTAACCCTAACCCTAACCCTTACCCTTATCCTAACCGTAACCATACCCTAACCCTAACCCAAACACTTATACTTACCATAACCGTAACCCTAAACCTAACCCTAACCCTAACCCTAACCCTTACCCTTACCCTATCCCTAACCCTAACACTTACCCTTACTCTAACACTAACCCTAACCCTAACCCTTACCCGAACCCTTACCCTGAACCTAACTCTAACCATAACACTAACCCTTACACTTACCCTAACAATAACCCTAAAGCTAAACCTAATCATAACCCTAACCCAAACCCTAACCCTTACCCTTATCCTAACCTTAACACTAACCCTAACCCTAACACTTACCCTTAACCTAAACCTAAACCTAACTCTAACGCTAACCCTTAACCTTACCCTAACCCTAAACCTAAACCTAACCCTAACACTAACCCTAACCCTAACCCCTAAACCGAACCCTAACTCTAAACTTAACCCTAACCCTTAACCTAATCCTAACCCTAACCCTAACATTAACACTTACCCTTACCCTAACCCTAACGCTAACCCTAACCCTAACCCTAACCCTAACCTTAACCCTAACCCTAACCCTTACCCTAACCCTAACCCTAACCCTTACCCTAAACCTAACACTTGCCCTTACCCTAACCTTAACCCTAACCCTAACCCTTACACTAACCCTAACTCTAACCCTAACCCTAGCCCTAACCCTTAGATTTACCGTAACGCTAACCCTAACACTAACCCTAAACCTAACAGTAACCCTAACCCTAACCCTAATCCTCTCCCTAACACTTAACCTTACCCTAATCTTAACCCTAACCTTAACCCTTACCCTAACCCTAACCCTAACTCTAAACCTTACCCTTACCCTTACCCTAACCCTAACCCTAACGCTAACCCTAACCCTACCCGAAACCTAACACTAACCTAACCCTAAACCTAACACTTATCATAACCCTAACTCTAACCCTAACCCTAACCCTAACCCTTAATCTTACCCTAACGCTATCCCTAAACCTAACCCGTATCATAACCCAAACCCTAGCCCTAACCCCTAACCCCAACCCTAAGCCTAACTATAACCTAACCCTAAACCTGACCCTTATCCTAACCCTAACTCTAAGCCTAACCCTAACCCTAACCCTTACCCTTACCCTAACACTATCCATAAACCTAACCCTAATTATAACCCAAACCCTAACCCTAAACCCTAACCCTAACCCTAACGCTTACCCTTATCCTAACCCTAACCCTAACCCAAAAACCTAACCCTAACCCTAACCCTTACCGTTACCCTAACCCTAACCCTAACCCCTAAACCTAACCCTTAAACTTACCCTATCCTAACCCTAACCCTAACCCTAACTCTAACCCTAAACCTTACACTAACCCTAACCCTAACCCTAACCCTAACCCTTATCTTTACCCTAACCCTAACCCTAACCCTAAACCTAACCCTAACCCTAACCTTTCCCTAACCCTAAACATTAACCTAATCCTAACCCTAACCCTAACCCTAACCGTAAACTTAAACCTAACCCTTACCCTTAGCCCAACCCTAACACTAACCCTGTCCCGAACCCTTACCCTAACCCTAACCCTAACCCAAACCTAAACTTAACCCAACCCTAACCATAACCCTTACCCTTACCTAACCCTAACACTTACACTAAACCAAATCCTAACCCTTACACTAACCCAAACCCTAACCCTTACACTAACCCTAACCCTAATCCTAACCCTAACCCTTACCCTTACCCTAACCCTTGCCCTAACCCTAACCCTAAACCTTACACTAACCCTAACCCCAACGCTAACACTTACCCTTATCCTAAAACGACCCCTAACCATTAACCTAACCCTAACCCTAACCCTAACACTTACCCTTACCCTAACCCTAACCCTCACCCTAACACTTACACTTACGCTTACCCTATCCCTGACCCTGACCCTTACCCTAACCCTAAACCTAACCCTAACAATAACTCTAACCCCTAACCCTAACCCTAAACCTACCCCTTACCTAACCCTAACCCTAAGCCTAACCCTAACCATATACTTCCCCAAAACCTAACCCTTAATCTTACCCTAAACCTAACCCTAAACCTAACCCTAAAACTAACCCTAACATTTAACCCTAAACCTAACCCTAACCGTAACCCTAACCCTAACCCTAACACTTACCTTACCCTAACCCTAACCCTGACCATAACCCTAATCTTCCACTAACCCTAACCCTAACCCTAACCCTACCCCTTATCCTAACCCTAAACCTAACCCTTACACTTACCCTAACCCTAACACTAAACCCAACCCTAACCCTAAACCTAACATCTAAACCTAAACCTAACCCTAACCCTAACCCTTACCATAACCCTAACACTAACCCGAAACCTAACCCTAATCATAACCCTAACCCTAACCCTAAGCCTTACCCTTATCCTAACCGTAACACTAACCCTAACCCTAACACTTACCCTTAACCTAAATCTAACCCTAAATCTAACGCTAACCCTTAACTTACCCTAACCCTAACCCTAAACCTAACCCTAACACTAACCCTAACCCTAACCCTAACTCCTAACCCGAATCCTAATCCTAACCTTAATCCTAACTCTTATCCTAACCCTAACCCTAACCCTAACCCTAACCCTAACACTTATCCTTACCCTAACCCTAACGTTAACCCTATCCCTAAACCTAACCCTAACCTTAACCCTAAACCTAACCCTTACCCTTACCACAACCCTAACGCTTACCCTAAACCTAACATTTACCCTTACCCTAACCTTAACCCTAACCCTAACCCTTACACTAACCCGAACTCTAACCCTAACCCTAACCCTAACCCTTCCTTTACCCTAACCCTAACCCTAACACTAACCCTAAACCTAACAGTAACCCTAACCCTAACCCTAACTCTCTCCCTAACACTTACCCTTACCCTAATCTTAACCCTAACCTTAACCCTTACCCTAACCCTAACCCTAACCCTAACTCTAACCCTTACCCTTACCCTAACCCTAAATGTAACGCTAACACTAACCCTTACCCTAACCCTAACCCTAACCTAACCCTAAACCTAACACTTATCCAAACCCTAACTCTAACCCTAACCCTAAACCTAACCCTTACCCTTACCCTAACACTATCCCTAAACCTAACCCTAATCATACCCCAAACCCTAAACCTAACCCCTAACCCTAACCCTAACCTTAACCCTAACTAACCCTAAACCCAACCCTTAACCTAACCCTAACTCTAACCCTAACCCTAACCCTAACCCTTACCCTTACCCTAACACTATCCCTAAACCTAACCCTAATCATAACATAAACCCTAACCCTAACCCCTAACCTAACCCTAACTCTTACACTTATCCTAACCCTAACCCTAACCCATAATCCTAACCCTAACCCTTACCCTTACCCTAACCCTAACCCTAACCCCTAAACCTAACCCTAACTCTTACCCTTATCCCAACCCTAACGCTAACCCTAATCCTAACCCTAACCCTAAACCTAACCCTTACTCTAACCCTAACCCTAACCCTAACCCTAACACTAACCCTAACCCTTACCTTTACCCTAACCCTAACCCTAAACCTAACCCTAACCCTAACCCTAACCTTGCCCTAACCCTAAACCTTACCCTAATCCTGAACCTAACCCTAACCGTAAACTTAACCCTAACCCTTAAACTTAGCCTAAGCCTAACACTAAGCCTAACCCTAACCCTTACCCTTAACCTAACCATAACCCCAAATCTAACCTTAACCCAACCCTAACCATAACCCTTACCCTTACCTAACCCTAACCCTAACCCTAACTCTAACCTTAACCCCAACCCTAAACGTAACCCTAACCCTTACCCTTACCCTAACACTAACCCTAACCCTAACTCTAACCCCTAAACCTAACCGTAAACCTTACCCTTACCCTAACCCTAACCCTAACCCTCACCCTAACCCTAACCCTAACCCTAACCGTAACCCTAACCCTACACCTTACACTTCCCCTAACCCTTACCCTAACCCTAACCTTAACCCTAACCCTAATCCTAACCCTTACTCATACCCTAACCCTAACCCTTACACTTACCTTAACCCTAACACTAACCCTAACCCTAACTCTAACCCCTAACCGTAAACTTTACCCTTACTGTAACCCTAACCCTAACCCTAACACTAACCCCTAACCCTAACCCTAAACCTAAACGTAAACCTAATCCTAACACCAACCCTAACCCTAACCCTTAAACTTACCCTAACCCTAACCCTAACTGTAACCCTAACCCTTATACTAACCCTAACAGTAACACTTACCCTACCCTAACCCGACGCCTAACCATCACCCTAACCCTAACCCTAACCCTAACCCTTACCCTTACCCTAACCCTACACCTAACCCTAACCCTAACCGTAACCCTAACCCTAACCCTTACCCTAACCCTAACCCTAACCCTTACACTAAATCTAACCCTAACCCTAACCCTAACCCCTAACCCTAACCCTAACCCTAACACTAACCCTGACTCTTACCCTTACCCTAACCCTATCCCTAACCCTAACCCTTACCCTTACCCAAACCCTAACCCTTACCCTAACCCTAACCATAACCCGAACCATAACCCCTAACCCTAACATTAACCCTCACCCTAACCCTAACCCTAACCCTAAGCCTAATCCTAACCCTTACCCTTACCCTAACCCTAACCTTAACCTTAATCCTAACCCTTACTCTTACCCTAACCCTAACCCTAACCCTAGCCCTAAACCTAACCCTAAAACTTACCCTTACCCTAAACCTAACCCTAACCATAACCGTAAACCTAACCATATCCCGAACCTTAACCCTTACCCTTACCTTAACACTAACTCTAACGCTAACTCTAACCCCTAACCGTAAACCTTACCCTTACCCTAAACCTAACCCTAACCGTAACCCTAACTTTAATGCTAAACCTAACCCTTACCCTTACCCTAACCATAAACCTAAACCTAACCCTAATCCTATGCCTAACCCTAAACCCTAAACCCTAATCCGAACCCTAACCCTTACCCAAACCCAGACCCTTACCCTTACCCTAACCCTAACCCTTACCCTAACCTTAATGCTAACCCTAACCCTAACCCTAACCCTAAAACTTACCCTAACCCTAAGCCTAACCCTAATCCTTACCATAACCCTAACCCTAACCGCAACCCTAATCGTTACCGTTTTCCTAACCCTAACCCTAACCCTAAACCTTACCCTTACCCTTACCCTTACCCTAACCACAACCCTAAACATAACGCTAACCATAACCTTAACCCTAACCCTAACACTTACCCTTAACCTAACCCTAACCCTTACCCTTACCCTTAACCTAATCATAACCCTAACCCTAACACTTACATTTACTCTAAACATAAACCTAACCCTTACCCTAAACTTAACCCCAACCTTAATCCTAACCCTTACCCATACCTTAACCCTAACCTTAAACCTAACACTTACCCTTACCCTAACCCTAACCCTAACCCTAACCCTTAACCTAACCCTAACCCTAACCATACCCTAATCCTAAACCTAACCCTAACTCTAACCCTAAACCTAACCCTAAGGCTTACACTTACCCTTACTCTAACCCTAACCCTAAACCTAACTCTAACCCTAACCCTAAACCTTAAACTTACCCTAACCCTAACACTTACCCTAACCCTAACCCTAACCCGAACCCTAACTCCTAACCCTAGCCGTAACTCTAACCCTTACAATTGCCCTAACTCTAACCCTAACCCTAACCTTAACCCCAACCCTAAACCTAACCCTAACCCTTTCCCTTACCCTAACGCTAACCATAACCCTAACTCTAAACCCTAACCCTAACCCTAAACCTTACCCTTACCCTAACCCTAACCCTAATCCTACCCCTACCCCTAACCGCTAACCCTAACCCTAACCCTAACCCTAAACCCTAACCTTTCCCTAACCCTAACCTTAACCGTAACCGAACCCTAACCTTAAGTCTAACCGTAACCCTAACCCTAACCCTAAACCTAATCCTAACCCTAACCCTAACCCTTAGCCTAACCATAACCCTAACCCTCTCCCTACACTTACTCTTACCCTAACCTTAACCCTAAACCTAACCATTACCCTAACCTTAACCCTAACCCTTACGCTAACACTTACCCTTTCACTAACCCTAAACCTTAACCTTACTCTAACCCTAACCCTAACCATAATCATTACCCTAACCCTAACACTAAACCTAACCCCTAACATTAACCCTAACCCTAACCCTAACCCTTACCCTTACCCTAACCCTAACCCTAACCCTTACCCTAACCCTAACCCTAACCCTTACCCTAACCCTTACCCTAACCCTAACCCTAACCCTAAAATTTACCCTTACCCTAAACCTAACCCTAAACCTAACCTAAACCTTACACTTACCCTAAACCTAACCCTAACCATAACCGTAACCCTAACCCTAACCCAAACCCTAACACTTAAACTTACCCTAATTCTAACCCCTAATCCTAAAGCTTACCCTTACAGTAACCCTAACCCTAAACCTAACCCTAACCCCTAACCCAAATACTAGACCTAACCCCAACCCATAACATTTCCCTAACCCTAACCCTAACCCTAACCCTTACCCTTTCCCTTACCCTAACGTAACCTAAACCTAAACCTAAACCTAATCCTAACCCTAACCCTAACACTAACCCTTACCCTTACCCTAAACCTAACCCTAATCCTAACCCTAAACCTAACCCTAACCCTTACCCTTACCCTAACCCTAAAGCTTACACTTACCCTTACCCTAACCCGACCGCTAACCATTACTCTAACCCTAACCCTAACCCTAACCCTTACCCTTACACTAACCCTAACCCTAACCCTAACCGTAACAATAACTCTAACCCCTAACCCTAACCCTAACCCTACCCCTTACCTAACCCTAAACCTAAGCCTAACCATAACCATAAACTTACCCCTAAACCTAACCATGACCCTAACCCTTATCCTTACCCTAACCCTAAACCTAACCCTAACACTAAACCTAACCCTAACCCTAACCCTAACCCTTACCCTTACCCTACCCTAGCCCTAACCCTAACCCTAACCGTAACCCTAACCTGCATCAAAACCTAAACCTAATCCTAACACTTACTGTTACCTTAACCCTAACCCTAACCGTAACCCTAATTCTAACCCCTAACCCTAAAGCTTACCCATACCGTAACCCTAACCCTAACCCTAACCCTAACCCAAACCCTAAACTTAACCTTAAACCTAACCCTAACCCTTAACCTTACCCTAACCCTAACCTAAACCTAAACCTAAACCAAAACCTAACCCTAATCCTAACCCTAACCCTAACTCTAAACCTAAACTGAACCCTAACCCTAACCCTAACCCTAACCCTAACACATACCCTTACCCTAACCCTAACCCTAACCCTTACCCTTACCCTACTCTAGCCCTAACCCTAACCCTAACCCTATCCCTAACCTTAACCCTAACCCTAACCCTAACCCTTACCCTAATACTAACCCTAACCCTAACTCCTAACCCTAACCCTAACCCTAACACTAACCCTAACTCATACCCTTACCCTAACCCTATCCCTAACCCTAAACCTTATCCTACCCTAACCCTAACACTTACCCTAACCATAACCCTAAACTGAACCCTAACACCTAAACCTATCCCTAAACTTCAAGCTAACTCTAACCCTAACCCGAGCCCTAAACCTTACCCTTACCGTAAACCTAACCCTAACCCTAACGTAACCCTAACCCTATCCCGAAACCTAATCCTTACCCTTACCTTAACTGTAACCCTAAACCTAACCCTTAACCCTAACCCTAAACCTAAACGTAAACCTAATCCTAACCCTAACCCTAACCCTAACCTTCACCCTAACCCTAAGCCTAACCCTAACCCTAACCTTAACCCTAACCCTAAACCTAACCTAACCCTTTCCCTTAACCTAACCCTAACCGTAACTCTTACCCTTACCCTAACACTTAGCCTAACCCCAACCCTCACCCTAACCCTATCCCTTACCCTAACCATAACCCTAATCCTAACCCTAAACCTTACCGTAACCCTAACCCTAACCCTAACCCTAAACCTTACCCTCCCCTCCGCTTACCGTAACCCTAACCCTAACCTTAACCCTAACACTTGCAATTACCCTAAACCTAACCCTAACCCTAAAACTTACCCTTACCCGTACCCTAACCATAACCCTAACCCTAACCCTAAACCTTACACTTACCCTAACCCTAACACTAACCCTTACCCTAACCCTAACCCTAACTCTAACCGTTACCCTTACCCTTACCCTTATCCTTACCCTAACTCTAAACCTAACCCTAACTCTAAACCTTATCCTTACCCTAACCCTAAACCAAAACTTAACCCCAACCCTAAACCTAACCCTAACCCTAACCCTTACCCTAAAACTTACCCTAACCCTAACCCTAATTGTACCACTTACCCTTACCCTAACCCTAAACCTAACCCTAACACTTACCCTAACCCTAACCCTAACCGTATCCCTAAGCCTAACACTTACCGTAACCCTAAACCTTACACTAACCCTAACCCTACCCTAACCCTAACTCTAACCGTTACACTTTCCTTTACCCTTACCCTTACCCTAACTCTAAACATAACCCTAACCCTAACCCTAACCCTAACCTTAACCCTAAGCCTAACCCTAACCCTTACCCTAACCCTAAACCAAACCCTAACCCTAACCCTAACCTTAACCCTAACCCTAAACCTAATCCTAACCCTAACCCTTATCCTTACCCTAACCCTAACCCTAAACTTAACCCCAACCCTAAATCTAACCCTAACCCTTACTCTTACCCTAAAACTTACCCTAACCCTAACCCTAACTCTACCACTTACCCTTACCCTAACCCTAAACCTAACCCTAACCCTTATCCTTACCCAAACCCTAACCCTAACCCAATCCCTAACCCTAACCCTAACCCTAACCCTAATCCTAACCCTAAACCTAACCCTAACCCTAACCTTAACCTCAACCTGAACCCTAACTCTAAACCTAACCCTTACCCTTACCCTAACACTTAGCCTAACCCTAACCCTAACCCTAACCCTAATTTTAACCCTAACCCTAAACTTAAACCTAACCTTAACCCTAACCCTAACCCTAACACTTTTCCTTACCCTAAACCTAACCCTAAACCTAACCCTAACCCTAACCCTAAACCTAACCCTTACCCTTAACCTATCCCTAACCCTTACCCTAACCCTTATCCTAACCCTAACCCTAACCCTAACCCTATCACTTACATTAACCCTAACCCTAACCCTAACCCTATCCTTACCCTAACCCTAACCCTAAACTTAATCCCAACCCTAAACCTAACCCTAAACCTAACCCTTACCCTAAAACTTACCCTAACCCTAACCCTAACTCTACCACTTACCCTTACCCTAACACTAAACCTAACCCTAACCCTTACACTAACCCTAACCCTTACCCTATCACTAAGCCTAACACTTACCCTAACCCTAACCCTTACACTAACACTAACCCTAACCCTAACCCTAACCCTAACCCAAACGCTAACCCTAACACATAACCTTACTCTAACACTAAACCTAACCCTAAACCTAACCCTAAACCTAACCCTAATCCTAACCCTAACCCTAACCCTAACCATAACCCTCACCCTAAACCTAACCCTAATCATTAAACGTACCCTAAACCTAAACCTAACCATAACCCCAACACTAACCCTAACCCTAACCCTAGCCCTAACCCTTAACCTTACCCTATCCCTAACCCTAAACCTAACCCTAATCCTAACCCTAACCATTACCCTAGCCCTAACCCTAATCCTAACCCTAACCCTGACCCTTACCCTAACCCTAACCCTAACCCTAAATCTAACCATTACTCTTACCCTAACCCTAACACTTACCCTTAGCCTAACCCTAACCCTAAACCTTAAACTACCCCTAACCCTAACCCTAACCCTTACCCTAACCCTAAACCTAAGCCCAACCCCTAACCCTAACCTTAAACCGAACTCTAACCCTAACCCTAACCCTAACCCTTACCCCTACCCTAACCCTAACCCTAACCCTTACCCTAACCCTAACCCTAATTTTAACCCTAACCCTAAACCTAACCCTAGCCTTAACCCTGACCCTAACCCTAACCCTTGTCCTTACCCTAACCCTAACCCTAAACCTAACACTAACCCTAACCTAAACCTAACCCTCACCCTTACCCTTACCCACACCCTAACCCTAAACCTAACCCTCATCCTAACCCTAAACCTAACCTCTAACCCTAACCCTAAACCTAACGCTAATCCTTACCCTTAACCTAAACCTAACCATAACATTAACACTTCCCCTTACTCTAAACCCTACCCTAACCCTAACCAAAACCCTAACCCTTACCCTAACCCTAACCCTAACCCTTACCCTTATACTTACCCTAACCCAAACCGTAACCCTAACCCTAACCCTAACCCTTACCCTTACCCTAACCCTAATCCTAACCCTAACCCTAACTCTAACCCTTACCCTAACCTAAACCTAACCCTTACCCTAACCCTAACCCTAACCCTAAACCTAACCCTAACACTAACCCTAACCCTAACCCTAACCTTAACCCTAACCCTAACCCTTGCCCTTACCCTAATCCTAACCCTATCTCTAACCCTAACCCTAAAACTTACCCTAACCCTAACCCTAACCTCAAACTTAACCCTAACCGTAACCCTAACCCTAACCCTTACCCTTACTCTAACACTAAGCCAAAGCCTAAGCCTAACCCTAACCCTTACCCTTACCCTAACACTAAGCCTAACCCTAACCCTAACCCTAACCCTTACCCTAACCATAACCCTAATCCTAAACCTAAGCCTAACCCTAACCCTAACCTTAACCCTAACCCTAACCCTAACCTAATCCTTACCCTTAACCTAACCCTAACCGTAAACCTTACCCTTACCCTAACACTTAGCATAACCCTAAACTTCACCCTAACCCTATCCCTTACCCTAACCATAACCCTAATCCTAACACTAAACCTTACCCTAACCCTAACCCTAACCCTAAACCTTACCCTCCCCTCCCCTTACCCTAACCCTAAACCTAACCTTAACCCTAACACTTGCCATTACCCTAAACCTAACCCTAACCCTAAAACTTACCCTTAGCCGTACCCTAACCATAACCCTAACCCTAACCCTAAACCTTACACTTACCCTAACACTAACGCTAACCCTTACCCTAACCCTAACCCTAACTCTAACCGTTACCCTTACCCTTACACTTACCCTTACCATAACTCTAAACCTAACCCTAACCCTAAACCTAAACCTAACCCTTACCCTTACCCTATCCCTAACCCTAACACTAATCCTTATCCTAACCCTAACCCTAACCCTAACACTTACATTAACCCTAACCCTTACCCTAACCCTTATCCTTACCCTAACCCTAACCCTAAACTTAACCCAACCCTAAACCTAACCCTAACCCTAACCCTTACCCTAAAACTTACCCTAACCCTTAAACTAACCCTAAACCAAACCCTAAACCTTAACCTTACCCTAACCCTAACCCTAAATTTAACCCCAACCCTAAACCTAATCCTAACCCTAACACTTACCCTTACCCTAAACCTAACCCTAACCCTAACCCTAACCCTAACCCTTACCCTTATCCTAACTCTAACCCTAACACTTACTCTAACACTAAGCCTAAACCTAACCCTAACCCTAACCCTTACCCTAAAACTTACACTAACCCTAACCCTAACTCTACCACTTATCCTTACCCTAACCCTAAACCTAACCCTAACCCTTACCCTAACCTTAACCCTAACCCTAACCCTAACTCTAAGCCTAACACTTACCCTAACCCTAACCCTTACACTAACCCTAACCCTAACCCTAACCCTTACCCTTACTCTAACACTAAGCCTAAGCCTAAGCCTAAACCTAACTCTAACCCTTACCCTAACCCTAACCCTAAACCTAACCCTAACCCTTACCCTTACTCTAACACCAAGCCTAAGCCTAAGCCTAACCCTAACCCTAACCCCAACCCTAAACCTTAACCTTACCCTAACACTAAGCCTAACCCTAACCCTAACCCCAACCCTCACCCTAACCCTATCCCTTACCCTAACCATAACCCTAATCCTAACCCTAAACCTTACCCTAACCCTAACCCTAACCCTAACCCTAAACCTTACCCTCCCCTCCCCTTACCCTAACCCTAACCCTAACCTTAACCCTAACACTTGCCATTACCCTAAACCTAACCCTAACCCTAAAACTTACCCTTACCCGTACCCTAACCATAACCCTAACCCTAACCCTAAACCTTACACTTACCCTAACCCTAACACTAACCCTTACCCTAACCCTAACCCTAACTCTAACCGTTACCCTTACCCTTACCCTTATCCTTACCCTAACTCTAAACCTAACCCTAACCCTAACCCTAAACCTAGCCCTTAACCTTACGCTATCCCTAACCCTAACCCTAACCCTTATGCTAACCCTAATCCTAACCCTAACACTTACATTAAGCCTAACCCTAACCCTAACCCTTATAGTTACCCTAACCCTAACCCAAAACTTAACCCCAACCCTAAACCTAACCCTAACCCTAACCCTTACCCTAAAACTTACCCTAACCCTAACCCTAATTCTACCACTTACCCTTACCCTAAACCTAAACCTAACCCTAACACTTACCCTAACCCTAACCCTAACCCTATCCCTAAGCCTAACACTTACCGTAACCCTAACCCTTACACTAACCCTAACCCTAACCCTAACTCTAACCCTAACTCTAACCGTTACTCTTTCCTTTACCCTTACCCTTACCCTAACTCTAAACCTAAAACTAACCCTAACCCTTACCCTAACCCTAACCTTAACCCTAAGCCTAACCCTAACCCTTACCCTAACCCTAAACCAAACCCTAACCCTAACCCTAACCTTAACCCTAACCCTAAACCTAATCCTAACCCTAACCCTTATCCTTACCCTAACCCTTAACCTAAACTTAACCCCAACCCTAAACCTAACACTAACCCTAACCCTTACCCTAAAACTTACCCTAAACCTAACCCTAACTCTACCACTTACCCTTACCCTAACCCTAAACCTAACCCTAACCCTTATCCTTACCCAAACCCTAACCCTAACCGAATCCCTAACCCTAAACCTAACCCTAACCCTAATCCTAACCCTAACCCTAACGCTAACCCTAACCCTAACCTCAACCTTAACCCTAACCCTAAACCTAACCCTTACCCTTACCCTAACACTTAGCCTAACCCTAACCCTAACCCTAACCCTAACCCTAAACCTAACCCTAACCCTAACCCTAAACCTTGCCCTTATCTTAACCCTAAACTTAACGCTAACCCTTACGCTTACCCTAACGCTAAACTTAACCCTAAACCTAACCCTAACCCGAACACATACCTTTACCCTAACCCTAACCCTAACCCTAACCCTAACCCTAACCCTAACCCTAACACTTACCGTAACCCTAACACTTACCCTTAGCCTAACCCTAACCCTAAACCTTAAACTAAACCTAACCCTAACCCTAACCCTTACCCTAACCCTAAAGCTAAGCCTAACACCTACCCTAACCTTAAAGCTAACTCTAACCGTAACCGTAACCCTAACCCTTACCCCTACCCTAACCCTAACCCTAACCCTTACCCTAACCCTAACCCTAATTTTAACCCTAACCCTAAACCTAAACCTAACCTTAACCCTAACCCTAACCCTAACACTTTTCCTTACCCTAAACCTAACCCTAACCTAACACTAACCCTAACACTAAACCTAACCCTCACCCTTACCCTTACCCACACCCTAACACTAAACCTAACCCTCACCATAACCCTAACCCTAACCTCTAACACTAACCCTAAACGTAACCCTAATCCGTACCCTTAACCTAAACGTAACCCTAACACTAACACTTGCCCTTCCCCTAAACCCTACCCTAACCCTAACCCTAACAGTTACCCTAACCCTAACCCTAACCATTACCCTTACCCTAACCCTAACCCTAACCCTAACCCTTACACTTACCCTACCCTAATCCTAACCCTAACATTAACCCAAACCCTAACCCTAACCCTTACAGTAACCTAAACCTAACCCTTACCCTAACCCTAAACCTAACCCTAAACTTAAACCTAACCCTAACCCTAACCCTAACCCTAAACCTAACCGTAACACTAACCCAAACACTAACCCAAACCTTAACCCTAACCCTAACCCTTGCCCTTACCCTAACCCTAACCCTAACTCTAACCCTAACCCTAAAACTTACCCTAACCCTAACCCTAAACCTAACCTCAAACTTAACCTAACCCTAACCCTAACCCTAACGCTAACCTTAACCCTCACCCTTGCCATTACCCTAAACCTAACCCTAACCCTAAAACTTACCCTTACCCGTTACCCTAACCATAACCCTAACCCTAAACCTAAACCTTACACTTACCCTAACCCTAACACTAACCCTTACCCTAACCCTATCCCTAACTCTAACCGTTACCCTTACCCTTACCCTTACCCTTACCCTAACTCTAAACCTAACCCTAACCCTAACCCTAACCCGAACACTTACCCTTACCCTAACCCTAACCCTAACCATAACCCTAACCCTAACCCTAACACTTAACCTAAACCTTAACCCTAACCCTAACCTTACCCTTACCCTAACCCTAACCCTAACCTTAACCCCAACCCTAACCCTAACCCTAATCCTAACCCTAAGCGTAACCCTAACCTAACCCTAACCCTAATCCTTGCCCTTACCCTAACCCTAACCCTAACACAAACCCTAACCCTAACCCTTAACCTTATCCTAACCCTAACCCTAAACCTAACCTCACCCTAAACCTAAACCTAACCCTAACCTCTAACCCTAACCCTAAACCTAACCCTAATCCGTACCCTTATCCTAAACCTAACCCTAACACTAACACTTACACTTACCATAAACCATACCTTAACCCTAAACTCAACCTTAACCCTAACCCTAAACCTAACCCTTAACCTTACCCTAACACTTAGACTAAACCTACCCCTAACCCTAACCCTAAACCTAACCCTAACCCTAACCCTAAAACTTGCCCTTATCTTAACCCTAAAACTAACGCTAACCCTTACGCTTACCCTAATGCTAAACCTAACCCTAACCCTAACCCTAACCCGAACACTTACCCTTACCCTAACCCTAACCCCAACCCTAACGCTAACCCTAACCCTTACCCTAACCCTAACCCTAACCCTAACCCTTACCCTTACTCTAACCCTAACCCTAACCTTAACCCCAACCCTAAAACTAATGCTAACCCTAAATCTTAACCTTACCCTCACCCTAACCCTAACCCTAAACTAACCCTAACCCTAAACCTTATCCTTACCCAAACCCTAACCCTAACCCTAACCCTAACCCTAACCCTAAACCTAACCTTAACCCTAACCCTTATCCTAAACCTAACCCTAACCCTAACCCCAACCCTTATCCTTACCCTAACCCTAACCCTAACTCTAACCTAACCATAACTCTAACCCTAAACCTTGCCCTTACCTTAACCCTAAACCTAACGCTAACCCTTACGCTTACCCTAACGCTAACCCTAACCCTAACCTTAACCGTAACCCGAACACATACCCTTACCCTAACCCTAACCCCAACCCTAACGCTAACCCTAAACCTTACCCTAACCCTAACCCTAACCCTTACCCTTACTCTAACCCTAACCCTAACCTTAACCCCAACCCTAAACCTAATCCTAACCCTAAATCTTAACCTTACCCTCACCCTAACCCTAACCTTAACCCTAACCCTAAACTAACCCTAACCCTAAACCTTATCCTTACCCAAAACCTAACCCTAACCCTAACCCTAACCCTAACCCTTACCTTTAACCAACCCTAAATCTAACTCTAACACTAACCCTAACCCTAACCCTTAATCTAACCCTAACCCTAACCCTAACACCTACCCTTACCCTAAACTCTACCCTAACCCTAACCCTAACCCTAACCCTCACCCTAACCCTAACCCTAAACCTAACCCCTACCCTTACCCAAACCCTAAACCTAACCCTAACACTCACCCTTACCCTAAGGCTAAATCTAACCCCAACCCTGACCCTAACTTTAACCCTAATCCTTACCCTTAGCCTAAACCTAACCGTAACCCTAAACCTAACCCTAACACTTACCCTAACCCTAACCCTAACCCAAACGCTAACCCTAACACATAACCTTACTCTAACACTAAACCTAACCCTAACCCTAACCCTAAACCTAACCCTAATCCTAACCCTAACCCTAACCCTAACCATAACCCTCACCCTAAACCTAACCCTAATCATTAAACGTACCCTAAACCTAAACCTAACCATAACCCCAAAACTAACCCTAACCCTAACCCTAGCCCTAACCCTTAACCTTACCCTATCCCTAACCCTAAACCTAACCCTAATCCTAACCCTAACCATTACCCTAGCCCTAACCCTAATCCTAACCCTAAACCTGACCCTTACCCTAAACCTAACCCTAACCCTAAACCTAACCATTACTGTTACCCTAACCCTAACCCTTACCCTTAGCCTAACCCTAACCCTAAACCTTAAACTAACCCTAACCCTAACCCTAACCCTTACCCTAACCCTAAACCTAAGCCCAACCCCTAACCCTAACCTTAAACCGAACTCTAACCCTAACCCTAACCCTAAACCTTACCCCTACCCTAACCCTAACCCTAACCCTTACCCTAACCCTAACCCTAATTTTAACCCTAACCCTAAACCTAACCCTAGCCTTAACCCTGACCCTAAACCTAACCCTTCTCCTTACCCTAACCCTAACCCTAAACCTAACACTAACCCTAACCTAAACCTAACCCTCACCCTTACCCTTACCCACACCCTAACCCTAAACCTAACCCTCATCCTAACCCTAAACCTAACCTCTAACCCTAACCCTAAACCTAACCCTAATCCTTACCCTTAACCTAAACCTAACCCTAACATTAACACTTCATATTACTCTAAACCCTAACCTAACTCTAACCAAAACCCTAACCCTTACCCTAACCCTAACCCTAACCCTTACCCTTACACTTACCCTAACCCAAATCGTAACCCTAACTCTAACCCTAACCCTTACCCTTACCCTAACCCTAATCCTAACCCTAACCCTAACCCTAACCCTTACCCTAACCTAAACCTAACCCTTACCCTAACCCTAACCCTAACCCTAAAACTAACCCTAACACTAACCCTAACCCTAACCCTAACCTTAACCCTAACCCTAACCCTTGCCCTTACCCTAATCCTAACCCTATCTCTAACCCTAACCCTAAAATTTACCATAACCCTAACCCTAACCCTAACCTCAAACTTAACCCTAACCGTAACCCTAACCCTAACCCTTACCCTTACTCTAACACTAAGCCAAAGCCTAAGCCTAACCCTAACCCTTACCCTTACCCTAACACTAAGCCTAACCCTAACCCTAACCCTAACCCTTACCGTAACCATAACCCTAATCTTAAACCTAAGCCTAACCCTAACCCTAACCTTGACCCTAACCCTAACCCTAACCTAATCCTTACCCTTAACCTAACCCTAACCGTAAACCTTACCCCTACCCTAACACTAAGCATAACCCTAACCCTCATCCTAACCCTATCCCTTACCCTAACCATAACCCTAATCCTAACCCTAAACCTTACCCTAACCCTAACCCTAACCCTAACCCTAAACCTTACCCTCCCCTCCCCTTACCCTAACCCTAACCCTAACCTTAACCCTAACACTTGCCATTACCCTAAACCTAACCCTAAGCCGAAAACTTACCCTTACCCTTACCCTAACCATAACCCTAACCCTAACCCTAAACCTTACACTTACCCTAACACTAACGCTAACCCTTACCCTAACCCTAACCCTAACTCTAACCGTTACCCTTACCCTTACCCTTACCCTTACCATAACTCTAAACCTAAACCTAACCCTTACCCTTACCCTATCCCTAACCCTAACACTAATCCTTATCCTAACCATAACCCTAACCCTAACACTTACATTAACCCTAACCCTAACCCTAACCCTCATCCTTACCCTAACCCTAACCCTAAACTTAACCCAACCCTAAACCTAACCCTAACCCTAACCCTTACCCTAAAACTTACCCTAACCCTAACCCTAACTCTACCACGTACCCTTACCCTAACCCTCAACCTAACCCTAACCCTTACCCTAACCATAACCCTAACCCTAACCCTAAGCCTAACACTTACCGTAACCCTAACCCTTACACTAACCCTAACTCTACCCTAACCCGTATCCCTAACCCTAATCCTAACCCTAACCTTAACCCTAACCCTAAACCTAATCTTAACCCTAACACTTACCCTTACCCTAACACTAACCCTAACCCTAACCCTAACCCTTATCCTTACCCAAACCCTAACCCTAACCCAATCCCTAACCCTAACCCTAACCCTAACCCTAACCCTAATCCTAACCCTAAACCTAACCCTAACCCTAACCCTAACCTCAAGCTTAACCCTAACCCTAACCCTAACCCTTAACCTTACCCTAACACTTAGCCTAACCCTAACCCTAACCCTAACCCTAAACCTTGACCTTATCTTAACCCTAAACCTAACGCTAACCCTTACGCTTACCCTAACGTTAAACCTAACCCTAACCCTAACCCTAACCCGGACATACCCTTACCCTAACCCTAACCCTAACCATAAACCTAACCCTAACCCTAACCCTAACAGTTACCCTAACCCTAACCCTAAACCTTAAACTAACCCTAACCCTAACATTAACCCTTACCCTAACCCTAAACCTAAGCCTAACCCCTAACCCTAACCTTAAAGCTAACTCTAACCGTAACCCAAACCCTAAACCTTACCCCTACCCTAACCCTAACCCTAAACCTTACCCTAACCCTAACCCTAATTTTAAACCTAACAATAAACCTAAACCTAACCTTAACCCTAACCCTAAGCCTAACCCTTGTCCTTACCCTAACCCTAACCCTAAACCTAACACTAACCCTAACCCTAAACCTAACCCTCACCCTTACCCTTACGCACACCCTAACCCTAAACCTAACCCTCACCCTAACACTAACCCTAACCTCTAACCCTAACCCTAAACCTAACCCTAATCCTTACCCTTAACCTAAACCTAACCCTAACACTAGCACTTGCCCTTACCCTAAACCCTACCCTAACCCTAACCCTAACCCTTACCCTAACCCTAACCCTAACCCTAACACTTACCCTTACCCTAACCCTAACCGTAACCCTAACCCTAACCATTACCCTTACCCTAACCCTAATCCTAACCCTAACATTAACCCTAACCCTAACCCTAACCCTTACAATAACCTAAACATAACCCTTACCCTAACCCTAACCCTAACCCTAAACTTAAACCTAAGCCTAACCCTAACCCTAACCTAACCCTTACCCTTAACCTAACCCTTACTATAACACTTACCCTTACCCTAACACTTAGCCTAACCCTAACCCTAACCCTATCCCTTACCCTAACCATAACCCTAATCCTAACCCTAAACCTAACCCTAACCCTAACCCTAACCCTAAACCTTACCCTACCCTCCCCTTACCCTTACCCTAACCCTAACCTTAACCCTAATCCTTGGAATTACCCTAAACCTAACCCTAACCCTAAAACTTACCCTTACCCGTACCCTAACAATAACCCTAACCCTAAACCTAAACCTTACACTTACCCTAACCCTAACACTAACCCTTCCCCTAACCCTAAACCTCACTCTAATCGTTACCCTTACCCTTACCCTTACCCTTACCCTAACTCTAAACCTAACGCTAACGCTAACCCTAACCCTAACCCTAACCCTTACTCTTACCCTATCCCTAAACCTAACCCTAAACCTTATCCTAACCCTAACCATAACCTAACCCTAACACTTACATTAAACCTAACCCTAACCCTAACCCTAACCCTTATCCTTACCCTAACCCTAACCCTAAACGTAACCCCAACCCTAAACCTAACCCTAACCCTAACCCTTACCCTAACACTTACTCTAACCCTAACCATAACTCTACCACTTACCCTTACCCTAACCCTAAACGTAACTCTAACCCTTACCCTAACCCTAACCCTAACCCTAACCCTAACCCTAACACTTACCCTAACCCTAACCTTTACACTAAACATAACCCTAACCATAACCCATATCCCTAACCCTAACCCTAAACTTAACCCTAACCTTAACCCTAACCCTAACACTAATCCTTACCCTAACCCTAAACCAAACCCTAACTCTAACCCTAACCTTAACCCCAACCCTAAACATAATCCTAACCCTAACACTTACCCTCACCCTAACCCTAACCCTAACCCTAACCCTAACATTTATCCTTACCCAAACCCAACCGTAACCCAATCCCTAACCCTATCCCTAACCCTAACCCTTACCGTAACCCTAACCCTAATGCTAACCCTAAACCTAACCCTAACCCTAAACCTAACCCTAAACCTTGCCCTTACCTTAACCCTAAACCTAACGCTAACCCTTACGCTTACCCTAACGCTAACCCTAACCCTAACCCTAACCCTAACCCTAACCCTAACACATACCCTTACCCTAACCCTAACCATAACCATAACCCTAACCCTAACCCTAACCCTTACCCTGACCCTAAACCTAACCCTAACCCTTACCCTTACCCTAACCCTAACCCTAACCTTAACCCCAACCCTAAACCTAATCCTAACCCTAACACTTACCCTTACCCTAACCCTAACCCTAACCCTAAAACTTACCCTAACCCTAACCCTAAAACTAACCCTAAACCTTACACTTACCCTCACCCTAACCCTAACCTTAAACCTAACCCTAAACTAACCCTAACCCTAACCCTTATCCTTACCCAAACCCTAACCCTAACCCAATCCCTAACCCTAACCATAAACCTAACCCTAACCCTAAACCTTACCCTTACCATAACCCTGACCCTAAACCTAACCCTAACCCTCCCTTACCATAACCATAACCCTAAACCTAACCCTAACCTTAACCCTAATCCTTATCCTAAACAAAACCCTAACTCTAACCCCAACCCTTATCCTTACCCTAACCCTAACCCTAACTCTAACCCTAAACCTAACCCTAACCCTAACACTAACCCTTACGCTTACCCCAACGGTAAACCTAACCCTAACCATAACCATAACCCTAAACCTAACCCTAACCCTAACCTTAACCCTAACCCTTACCCTAACTCTAAACCTAACCCTAACCCTAACCCTTACACTTACCCTATCCCTAACCCTAACCCTAACCCTTATCCTAACCCTAACCCTAACCCTAACACTTACATTAACCCTATCCCTAACCCTAAACCTTATCCTTAAACTAACCCTAACCCTAAACTTAACCCCAACCCTAAACCTAACCCTAACCCTAACCCTTACCCTAACACTTACCCTAACCCTAACCCTAACTCTACCACTTACCCTTACCCTAACCCTAAAGCTAACCCTAACCCTTACCCTAACCCTAACCCTAACCCTAACCCTAAGCCTAACACTTACCCTAACCCTAACCCTTACACTAACCCTAACCCTAACCCTAACCCGTACCCCTAACCCTAACACTAACCCTAACCCTAAATTTAACCCTAACCCTAAGCCTAACCCTTACCCTAACCCTAAACCAAACCCTAACCCTAATCCTAACCTTAAACCCAACCCTAAACCTAATCCTAACCCTAACACTTACCCTTACCCTAACCCAAACCCTAACCTTAACCCTTATCCTTACCCAAACCCTAACCCTAACCCAATCCCTAACCCTAACCCTAACCCTAAAACTTACCCTAACCCTAAACCTAATCCTAACCCTAAACCTAACCCTAACCCTAACCCTAACCTCAACCTTAACCCTAACCCTAACCCTTACCCTTTCCCTAACACTTAGCCTAACCCTAACCATAACCCAAACCCTAACCCTAACCCAATCCCTAACCCTAACCCTAACCCTAACCCTTACCCTAACCCTAACCATAATCCTAACCCTAAACCTAACCCTAACCCTAACCTCAACCTTAACCCTAACCGTAATCCTTACCCTTACCCTAACACTTAGCCTAACCCTAACCCTAACCCTAACCCTAAACCTAACCATAACCCTAACCCTAATCCTTGCCCTTACCTTAACCCTAAACATAACGCTAACCCTTACGCTTACCCTAACGCTAACCCTAAACCTAACCCTAACCCTAACCCGAACACATACCCTTACCCTAACCCTAACCCTAACCATAACGCTAACCCTAACCCTAACCCTTACCCTAACCCTAACCCTAACCCTAACCCTTAACCTTACCCTAACCCTAACCCTAAACTTAACCCCAACACTAAACCTAATCTTAACTCTAACACTTACCCTTGCCCTAACCCTAACCCTAACCCTAAAACTTACCCTAACCCTAACCCTAAACCAAACCCTAAACCTTACCCTTACCCTCACCCTAACCCTAACCTTAACCCTAACTCTAAACTAACCCTAACCCTAACCCTTATCTTTACCCAAACCCTAACCCTAACCCAATCCCTAACCATAAACATAAACCTAATCCTAACCCTAACCCTAACCCTTACCCTTACCATAACCCTAAACCTAAACCTAACCCTAACCCTCCCTTACCATAACCATAACCCTAACCCTAACCCTAACCTTAACCGCAACCCTTATCCTAAACCTAACCCTAACCCTAACCCCAACCCTTATCCTTACCCTAACCCTAACCGTAACTCTAACCCTAAACCTAACCTGAACCCTAACACTAACCCTTACGCTTACCCCAACGGTAAACCTAACCCTAACCCTAACCATAACCCTAAACCTAACCCTAACCCTAACCTTAACCCTAACCCTTGCCATTACCCTAAACTTAACCCTAATCCTAACACTTACCCTTACCCGTACCCTAACCATAACCCTAAACCTAACCCTAAACCTTACACTTAACCTAACCCTAACACTAACCCTTATCCTAACCCTAACTCTAACCGTTACCCTTACCCTAACCCTTACCCTTACCCTTACCCTAACCCTAAACCTAACCCTAACCCTAACCCTAACCCTTACCCTTACCCTAACCCTAACCCTAAACCTAACCCTTACCCTAACACTAACCCTAACCCTAATACTTACCTTAAACCTAACACTAACCCTAAAATTATCCTTACCCTAACCCTAACCCTAAACTTAACCCTAAAACGGAACCTAACCCTAACCCTTACCTTAAACCTAACCCTAACCCTAACCCTAAGCGTAACACTTACCTAACCATAACCCTAACCCTTACACCGAACCCTAACCCTTAACCTAACCCTAACCCTAACCCAAACCCTAACCCTTACCCGTAAGCAAACCTAAATCTAACTGTAACCCTAACCCTAACCCTAACCCTTACCCTAAACCTAACCCTAACCCTAACACCTACCCTTACCCTAAACCCTAACCTAACCCTAACCCTAACCCTAACCCTTACCCTAACCCTAACCCTAACCTTAACCCCAACCCTAAACCTAACCCTAACCCTAACCCTAACCCTTACCATTCCCCTAACCCTAAACCTAACCCTAACCCTAACCCTAACCCTTACGCTTACCCTAACGCTAACGCTAACCCTAACCCGAAACCGAACCCGAACACATAACCTTACCCTAACCCTAACCGTAATCTTAACCCTAACCCTAACCCTAACCTAACCCTTACCCTAACCCTAAACCAAACCCTAACCCTTACCCTTACCCTAACCGTAACCCTAACCTTAACCCCAACCCTAAACCTAATCCTAACCCTAACACTTACCCTTACCCTAACCCTAACCCTAACCCTTATCCTTACCCAAACCCTAACCCTAACCCTAACCCTAATCCAATCCCTAACACTTACCCTAACCCTAACGCTAACTCTAACCCTAACCTTAACCCTAACCTTAACCTTAACCCTAATCTTAACCCTAACCCTAACCCGAACCCTTGCCCTTATCCTAACCCTAACCCTAGCCCTTACTCTAACACTAAGCCTAAACCTAACCCTAACCCTAACCCTAACCCTTACCCTAACCCTAATACTAATCCTAACACTAACCCTAACCCTAACCCTAACTCTAACCTCAACCTTAACCCTAACCCTTACCCTAACACTTAGCCTAACCCTAACCCTAACACTAACCCTATCCTTTACCCTAACCATAAACCTATTCCTAACCTTAACCCTATCCCTAACCCTAAAGCTTACCCTACCCTCCCCTTACCCTAACCCTAACCCTAACCTTAACCCTAACACTTGCCATTACCCTAAACCTAACCCTAACCCTAAAACTTACCCTTACCCGTACCATAAGCATAACCCTAACATTAACCCTAAACCTTACACTTACCCTAAACCTAACATTAACCCTTAACCAAACCCTAACCCTAACTCTAACCGTTACCCTTACCCTTACCCTTACCCTAACTCTAAAACTAACCCTAACCCTAACCCTAACCCTAACCCTAACCCTTACCCTATTGCTAACCCTAACCCTAACCCTTATCCTAACCCTAACCCTAACCCTAACACTTACATTAACCTATCCCTAACCCTAACCCTTATCCTTACCCTAACCCTAACCCTAAACTTAACCCCAAACCTAAACCTAACCCTAACCCTAACCCTTACCAGAACACTTACCCTAAACCTAACCCTAACTCTACCACTTACCCTTACCCTAAACCTAAAGGTAACACTAACGCTTACCCTTACCCTAACCCTAACCCTAACCCTAACACTAACTCTAACCTTAACCCTAAACCTAACCCTAACCCTTACCCTAACTCAAAACCAAACCCTAACCCTAACCCTAACATTAACCCCAACCCTAAACCTAATCCTAACCCTAACACTTACCCTTACCCTAACCCTAACCGTAACCCTGACCCTTACCCTAACCCTAACCCTAACCCAATCCCTAACCCTAACCCTAACTCTAACCCTTACCCTAACCCTAAACCTAACACTAACCCAATCCCTAACCCTAAACCTAACCCTAACCTTAACCCTAAACCTAACCCTTGTCCTTACCCTAACCCTAGCCCTAAACCTAACACTAACCCTAACCCTAAACCTAACCCTCACCCTTACCCTTACCCACACCATAACCCTAAACCTAACCCTCACGTTAACCCTAACACTAACCTCTAACCCTAACCCTAAACCTAACCCTAATCCTTAACCTTAACCTAAAACTAACCCTAACACTAACACTTGCCCTTACCATAAACCCTACCCTAACCCTAACCGTAATCCTTACCCTAACCCTAACCCTAACCCTAACCCTTACCCTAACCCTAATCCTAACCCTAACCCTTACCCTTACCCTAACCCTAATCCTAACTCTAACATTAACCCTAACCCTAACCCTAACCCTTACCCTAACCTAAACCTAACCCTTACCCTAACCCTAACCCTAACCCTAACCTTAAACCTAATCCTAACCCTAACCCTAACCCTAAACCTAACCCTAACACTAACCCTAACCCTAACCCTAACCTTAATCCTAACCCTAACCCTTGCCCTTACCCTAACCCTAACCCTAACTCTAACCGTAACCCTAAAACTTACCCTAACCCTAACCCTAACCCTAACCTCAAACTTAACCCTAACCTAACACTAACCCTAACCCTTACTCTTACTCTAACACTAAGCCTAAGCCTAAGCCTAACCCTAACCCTAACCCTTACCCTAAACCTAACCCTAACCCTAACCCTTACCCTTACCCTAACACTAAGCCTTAACCTAACCCTAACCCTAACCCTAACCCTTACTCTAACCATAACCATAATCCTAACCCTAAGCCTAACCCTAACCCTAACCTTAACCCTAACCCTAACCCTAACCTAACCCTTACCCTTAACCTAACCCTAACCATAACCTTAACCCCAACCCTAAACCTAACCCAAACCCTAACCCTAACCTTTACCCTAACCCTAATCCTAACCCTAACCCTTACCCTAACCCTAACACTAATCTTAATCCTAACCCTAACCCTTACCCTCACCCTAACCTTAACCCTAAACCTAACCCTAAACTTAACTCTAACATTTATCCTTACCCTAACCCTAACCCTAAACCTAAACCTAACCCTAAACCTAACCCTTACCCTTACCCTAACCGTAAACCTAAACCTAACCCTTACTCTTAACCTTACCCTAACCCTAACCCTAACCCTAACCCTAACCCAAACACTTACCCTAATCCTAACTATAACCCTAACCCTAAAGCTAACCCTAACACATAACCTTACCCTAACCCTAACCCTAACCCTAAACCTAAACCTAACCCTAATCCTAACCATAACCCTAACCCTAAGCATAACCCTAAACCTAACCCTAACCCTAATCCTTAAACGTACCCTAACCCTAAACCTAACCTTAACCACAACCCTAAACCTAACCCTAAACCTAACCCTTACCCTTACCCTATCCCTAACCCTAAACCTAACCCAAACCCTAACCCTAACCATTACCCTAACCCTAACCCTAACCCTAAACCTAACACTAACTCTTACCCTAACCCTAACCCTTACCCTTACCCTAAACCTAACCCTAACACTAAACCGAACCCTAACACTTACCCTAACCCTAACCTTAACCCTAAGCCTAACCCCTAACCCTAACCCTAAACCGAACTCTAACCCTAACCCTACCCCTACCCCTAACCCTAACCCTTACCCTAACTCTAACCCTAACCCTTACCCTAACCCTAACCCTAACCCTAATCCGAACCTTAACCCTAACCCTAACCCTAATCCTAACCCTAACCTTAACCCTAACCCCAACCCTAACCCTTGCCCTTAGCCTAACCTAACCCTAAACCTAACACTTACCCTAACCCTAACCCTAAACCTAACCCTTAC
>JANJXV010000591.1:212500-240000 GCA_024803745.1 Megascapheus bottae | reverse complement strand
ACCCTAACCCTCACCCTCACCCTAAAGCTAACCCTAACCCTTATCCTTACTCAAACCCTAACCCTAACACTAACGCTTACCCTATCCCTAACCCTAACCCTAACCGTGACCCTAACCATTTCCCTAACCCTAACCCTAATCCTATCCGTACCCTTACCCTAACCCTAACCCTAACCCTAACCCTAACTCTTACCCTAACCCTAACCCTAACCCTTAAACTAACCCTAACCCTAACCCTAACCCTAACCCTAACCTTAAACCTAACCCTAACCTTAACCCTAAACTTAACATTAAACCTAACCCTAACCCTTGCCCTTAGCCTAACCCTAACCCTAAACCTAACACTAACCCTAAGCCTAACCTTAACCCTAACCCTAACACTTGCCCTTACACTAACCCTAACAAATCTCTAACCCTAACCCTAACCCTTACCCTAACACTAACCCTAACCCTTACCCTAAACCTAACCTTAACCCTAACCCTAACAATAATCCTAAGCCTAACCTAACCCTAACCCTAACCCTAACCCTAACCCTTGCCCTTACCCTAACCTTAACCCTAACCCTAAACCTACCACTAACCCTAACCCTAACCCTAACACTAACCCTTACCCTTATCCTAACCCTAACCCTAAACCTAACCTCATCCTAACCCTAACCCTAGCCCTTACCTCTAACCCTCACCCTAACCCTAACCTTAACCCTAACCCTAACCCTAACCCTTACCCTTACCCTAACCCTAACCCTAACCTTAACCCCAACACTAAACCTAATCCTAACCCTAACACTTACCCTTGCCCTAACCCTAACCCTAACCCTAACCCTAACCCTTACCCTTCTCCTAACCCTAACCCTAAACTTAACCCTCACCCTAACCCTAACCCTAACCCTAACCCTTACCCTAAAACTAACCCTAACCCTCACCCTTACCCTTACCCTAACCTAATCCTAACCCTAACCCTAACCCTAACCCTTACCGTAACCCTTACCCTAACCCTTACCCTTACCCTAACCCTAACCCTAACCCTAAACCTAACCCTTACACTTACCCTAACCCTAACCCTTACCCTTACCCTAACCCTAACCCTAAACCTTAAACTAACCCTAACCCTAACCCTAACCCTTACCCTAACTCTAAACCTAAGCCTAACCCCTAACCCTAACCTTAAACCTAACTCTAACCCTAACTCTAACCCTAAACCTAACCCTTACCCCTACCCTAACCGTAACCTTAACCCTTACCCTAAACCTAACCCTAATTTTAACCCTAACCCTAAACCTAACCCTAACCTTAACCCTAACCCTAACCCTTGTCCTTACCCTAACGCTAGCCCTAAACCTAACACTAACCCTAACCCTAAACCTAACCCTCACCCTTACCCTTACCCACACCATAACCCTGAACCTAACCCTCACCCTAACCCTAACACTAACCTCTAAACCTAACCCTAAACCTAACCCTAATCCTTACCCTTAACCTAAACCTAACCCTAACACTAACACTTGCCCTTACCATAAACCCTACCCTAACCCTAACCCTAACCCTAACCCTAACCCTTACCCTAACCTAAACCTAACCCTTACCCTAATCCTAACCCTAACCCTAAACTTAAACCTAACCCTAACCCTAACCGTAACCTTAACCTAACCCTAACACTAACCCTAACCCTAACGCTAACCTTAATCCTAACCCTAACCCTTGCCCTTACCCTAACCCTAACCCTAAATCTAACCGTAACCCTAAAACTTACCCTAACCCTAACCCGTAACCCTAACCCTAACCCTAACACTAACCCTAACCTTAACCCTAAACCTAACCCTAACCCTTACCCTAACTCAAAACCAAACCCTAACCCTAACATTAACCCCAAACCTAAACCTAATCCTAACCCTAACACTTACCCTTACCCTAACCCTAACCCTAACCCTAACCCTTACCCTAACCCTAACCCTATCCCAATCCCTAACCCTAACCCTAAACCTAACCCTTACCCTAACCCTAACCCTAATCCTAACCCTAACCCTAACCCTAAACCTAAACTCAACCTTAACCCTAACCCTAAGCCTAACCCTTACTCTTACTCTAACACTAAGCCTAAGCCTAAGCCTAACCCTAACCCTAACCCTTACCCTAACCCTAACCCTAACCCTAACCCTGACCCTTACCCTAACACTAAGCCTAAACCTAACCCTAACCCTAACCCTAACCCTTACCCTAAACATAACCATAATCCTAACCCTAAGCCTAACCCTAACCCTAACCTTAACCCTAACCCTAACCCTAACCTAACCCTTACCCTTAACCTAACCCTAACCATAATCTTAACCCCAACCCTAAACCTAACCCAAACCCTAACCCTAACCCTTACCCTAACCCTAATCCTAACCCTAACCCTTACCCTAACCCTAACACTAATCTTAACCCTAACCCTAACCCTTACCCTCACCCTAACCTTAACCCTAAACCTAACCCTAAACTTAACTCTAACATTTATCCTTACCCTAACCCTAACCCTAACCCTAAACCTAACCCTAAACCTAACCCTTACCCTTACCCTAACCGTAAACCTAACCCTAACCCTTACTCTTAAACTTACCCTAACCCTAACCCTTCCCCTTACCCTAACCCTAACCCTAACACTAAACCGAACCCTAAGACTTACCCTAACCCTAAACTTAACCCTAAGCCTAACCCCTAACCCTAACCCTAAACCGAACTCTAACCCTAACCCAACCCCTACCCCTAACCCTAACCCTTACCCTAACTCTAACCCTAACCCTTACCCTAAACCTCACCCTAACCCTAATCCGAACCTTAACCCTAAACCTAACCCTAATCCTAACCCTAACCTTAACCCTAACCCCAACCCTAACCCTTACCCTTATCCTAAACCTAAACCTAAACCTAACCTTCACCATAACACTAACCGTAACACTAACCTCTAATCCTAACCAAAAACCTAACCCTAATCCATACCCTTATCCTCAAACTAACCCTAACACTAACACTTACCCTTACCCTAAATCCTACCATAACCCTAAACCTAACCCTTACCCTAAATCTAACCCTAACCCTTACCCTTACCCTAACCCTAAACCTAACCCTAACCCTAACCCTAACCCTTACCCTTAGCCTAACCCTAACCCTATCCCTAACCCTAAACCTAACCCTAACCCTAAACCTAAACCTACCCTTACCTTATCCCTAACCCTAACCCTAACCCTTACGCTTAACCTAACGCTAAACCTAACCCTAAACCTAACCGCAACACTAAACCGAACACATACCCTTACCCTAACCCTTACCCTTACCCTAAACCTAACCCTAACGTTAACCCCAACGCTAAACCTAATCCTAACCCTAACACTTACCCTGACCCTAACCCTAACCCTTACCCTTAACCAACCCTAATTCTAATTCTAACCCTAACCCTAATCCTAACCCTTAACCTAACCCTAACCCTAACCCTAACCCTTACCCTAACCCTAACCCTAACCCTAACCCTAACCCTAACCCTAACGTAACCCTAACACATACCCTTACCATAACCCTAACCCTAAGCCTAACTCTTGCCATTACCCTAAACCTAACCCTAAACCTAACCCTAACCCTAACCCTAACCCTAACCCTAACCCTTACCCTTACCCTAAACTTAAACCTAAACCTAACCCTAACCCTAACCCAAAACCTAACCCTAACACTTACCCTTACCCTAAACCTAACCTGAAACCTAACCCTGACCCTAACTTTAACCCTAACCCTTACCCTTACCCTAACACTAACCGTAACCGTAACCCTAACCCTAACACTTACCCTAACCCTAACCCTAACCCTAACCCATAACTTTAGCCTAACCCTAACCCTAACACTAAACCTAACCCTAACCCTAACCCTAAACCTAACACTAACCCTAACCCTAACCCTTACCCTTACACTATCCCTAACCCTAACCCTAACCGTAACCCTAACCATTTTCCTAACCCAAACCCTAATCCTAACCCTAACCCTTACCCTTACCCTAACCCTAACCCTAACCCTAACTCTTACCGTAACCCTAACCCTTACCCTTTCCCTAACCCTAACCCTAACCCTTAAACTAACCATAACCCTAACCCTAACCCTAACCCTAACCTAACTCTAACCCTTATCCTAACCCTAACCCTAACCCTAACCTAACTCTAACCCTTATCCTAACCCTAACCCTAACACTTACACTAATCCTAACCCTAATCTTAACCCTAACCCTAACCCTAACCCTAAACTTAACACTAACACTAACCCTAACCTTAACCCTAACCCTTACCCTAACCCTTAACCTTATCCTAACCCTAACCCTAAACCTAACCCTCACCCTTAACCTAAACCTAACCCTAACCCTAACTCTAACATCGAAACCTAACCCTAATCCTTACCCTTATCCTAAACCTAACCCTAACACTAACACTTACCCTTACCCTAAACCCTATCCTAACCCTAACCCTAACCCAAACCCTTAAACTAACCCTAACCCTAACCCTAACCCTTACCCTAAAACTAACCCTAACCCTAACCCTTACCCTTATCCTAACCTAACCCTAACCCTAACCCTAACCCTTACCCTAACCCTAACCCTAACCCTTATCTTAACCCTAACCTAACCCTAACCCTAACCCTAACCCTAACCCTAACCCTTACCGTAACCCTAACCCTAACCCTAACCCTTACCCTTACCCTAACCTAAACCTAACCCTAAACCTAACCCTAACCCTAACCCTTACCCTAACCTAACCCTAACCCTTACCCTAAACCTAACCATAACCCTAACCCTAACCTTAACCCTAACCCTAACCCTAACTCTAACCATTACCCTAACCCTAACCCTAACCCTAACCCTAACCTTAACCGTAACACTAACCCTTACCGTTAACCACCCTAGCCCTAACTCTAACCCTAACATTAACCCTTACCGTAACCCTAACCCTAATCCTTACCCTAACCCTACCCTTAACCGTAACCATAACCCTAATCCTAACCCTAAACTTCACCCTAAACCTAACCCTAACCCTTGCCCTTACCCTAACCCTAACCGTAAACCTAACATTAACCCTAACCCTAACCGTAACCCTTACCCTAACCCTAACCCTTACCCTAACCCTAACCCTAACCCTAACCATTACCCTTACCCTAACCTAAACCTAACCCAACCCTAACCCTAACCCTTACCCTAACACTAAACCTAAGCCTAACCCTTAACCCTAACCTTAAACCTAACTCTAACCCTAACCCTAACCCTAACCCTAACCCTAACCCTAACCCTAACCCTAACCCTAACCCTAACCCTAACCCTAACACTAACACTTGCCCTTACCATAAACCCTACCCTAACCCTAACCGTAATCCTTACCCTAACCCTAACCCTAACCCTAACCCTTACCCTAACCCTAATCCTAACCCTAACCCTTACCCTTACCCTAACCCTAATCCTAACTCTAACATTAACCCTAACCCTAACCCTAACCCTTACCCTAACCTAAACCTAACCCTTACCCTAACCCTAACCCTAACCCTAACCTTAAACCTAATCCTAACCCTAACCCTAACCCTAAACCTAACCCTAACACTAACCCTAACCCTAACCCTAACCTTAATCCTAACCCTAACCCTTGCCCTTACCCTAACCCTAACCCTAACTCTAACCGTAACCCTAAAACTTACCCTAACCCTAACCCTAACCCTAACCTCAAACTTAACCCTAACCTAACACTAACCCTAACCCTTACTCTTACTCTAACACTAAGCCTAAGCCTAAGCCTAACCCTAACCCTAACCCTTACCCTAAACCTAACCCTAACCCTAACCCTTACCCTTACCCTAACACTAAGCCTTAACCTAACCCTAACCCTAACCCTAACCCTTACTCTAACCATAACCATAATCCTAACCCTAAGCCTAACCCTAACCCTAACCTTAACCCTAACCCTAACCCTAACCTAACCCTTACCCTTAACCTAACCCTAACCATAACCTTAACCCCAACCCTAAACCTAACCCAAACCCTAACCCTAACCTTTACCCTAACCCTAATCCTAACCCTAACCCTTACCCTAACCCTAACACTAATCTTAATCCTAACCCTAACCCTTACCCTCACCCTAACCTTAACCCTAAACCTAACCCTAAACTTAACTCTAACATTTATCCTTACCCTAACCCTAACCCTAAACCTAAACCTAACCCTAAACCTAACCCTTACCCTTACCCTAACCGTAAACCTAAACCTAACCCTTACTCTTAACCTTACCCTAACCCTAACCCTAACCCTAACCCTAACCCAAACACTTACCCTAATCCTAACTATAACCCTAACCCTAAAGCTAACCCTAACACATAACCTTACCCTAACCCTAACCCTAACCCTAAACCTAAACCTAACCCTAATCCTAACCATAACCCTAACCCTAAGCATAACCCTAAACCTAACCCTAACCCTAATCCTTAAACGTACCCTAACCCTAAACCTAACCTTAACCACAACCCTAAACCTAACCCTAAACCTAACCCTTACCCTTACCCTATCCCTAACCCTAAACCTAACCCAAACCCTAACCCTAACCATTACCCTAACCCTAACCCTAACCCTAAACCTAACACTAACTCTTACCCTAACCCTAACCCTTACCCTTACCCTAAACCTAACCCTAACACTAAACCGAACCCTAACACTTACCCTAACCCTAACCTTAACCCTAAGCCTAACCCCTAACCCTAACCCTAAACCGAACTCTAACCCTAACCCTACCCCTACCCCTAACCCTAACCCTTACCCTAACTCTAACCCTAACCCTTACCCTAACCCTAACCCTAACCCTAATCCGAACCTTAACCCTAACCCTAACCCTAATCCTAACCCTAACCTTAACCCTAACCCCAACCCTAACCCTTGCCCTTAGCCTAACCTAACCCTAAACCTAACACTTACCCTAACCCTAACCCTAAACCTAACCCTTACCCTTATCCTAAACCTAAACCTAAACCTAACCTTCACCATAACCCTAAACGTAACACTAACCTCTAATCCTAACCCTAAAACTAACCCTAATCCATACCCTTATCCTCAACCTAACCCTAACACTAACACTTACCCTTACCCTAAACCCTACCATAACCCTACCCCTAACCCTTACCCTAAACCTAACCCTAACCCTTACCCTAACCCTAACCCTAAACCTAACCCTAACCCTAACCCTAACCCTTACCCTTACCCTAACCCTAACCCTATCCCTAACCCTAAACCTAACCCTAACCCTAAACCTAAACCTACCCTAACCTTATCCCTAACCCTAACCCTAACCCTTACGCTTAACCTAACGCTAAACCTAACCCTAAACCTAACCGTAACACTAAACCGAACACATACCCTTACCCTAACCCTTACCCTTACCCTAAACCTAACCCTAACGTTAACCCCAACGCTAAACCTAATCCTAACCCTAACACTTACCCTTACCCTAACCCTAACCTTTACCCTTAACCAACCCTAAATCTAATGCTAACCCTAACCCTAATCCAAACGCTTAACCTAACCCCAACCCTAACCCTAACCCTTACCCTAAACCTAACCCTAAACCTAACCCTAACCCTAACGTAACCCTAACACATACACTTACCCTAACCCTAACCCTAAGCCTAACTCTTGCCATTACCCTAAACCTAACCCTAACCCTAACCCTAACCCTAACCCTAACCCTTACCCTTACCCTAAACCTAAACCTAACCCTAACCCTAACCCTAAACCTAACCCTAACCATTACCCTTACCCTAACCCTAAGCTAAACCTAACCCTAACCCTAACCCTAACCCTTACCGTAACCCTAACCATAACCCTAACCCTTACCCTTACCCTAACCTAAACCTAACCCTAACCCTAAACCTAAACCTAATCCTAACCCTTACCCTAACCTAACCCTAACCCTTACCCTAAACCTAACCATAACCCTAACCCTAACCATAACCCTAACCCTAACCCTAACTCTAACCCTTACCCTAACCCTAACCCTAACCCTCACCCTAACCTTAACCGTAACACTAACCCTTACCGTTAACCTAACCCTAGCCCTAACTCTAACCCTAACATTAACCCTTACCGTAACCCTAACCCTAATCCTTACCCTAACCCTACACTTAACCGTAACCATAACCCTAATCCTAACCCTAACCTTCACCCTAAACCTAACCCTAACCCTTGCCCTTACCCTAACCCTAACCGTAAACCTAACATTAACCCTAACCCTAACCGTAACCCTTACCCTAACCCTAACCCTTACCCTAACCCTAACCCTTACCCTAACCCTAACCCTAACCCTAACCATTACCCTTACCCTAACCTAAACCTAACCCAACCCTAACCCTATCCCTTACCCTAACCCTAAACCTAACCCTAACGCTTACCATTACCCTAACCTAAACCTAACCATAACCCTTACCCTAAACCTAACCCTAACCCTAACAATAACATTAACCCTAACCCTAACCAAACTCTAACCCTTACCCTAACACTAACCCTAACCCTAACCCTAACCTTAACCGTAAAACTAAACTTTGCCCTTAACCAAACCCTAGCCCTAACTCTAACCCTAACATTAACCCTTACGGAAACTCTAACCCTAACCCTAATCCTAACCCTAACCTTAACCCTAACCCTAACCCTAAACCTTGCCCTTACCCTAACCCTAACCCTAAACCTAACACTAACCCTAACCCTAACCCTAACCCTTACCCTAACCCTTACCCTTATCCTAACCCTAACCCTAAACCTAACCCTCACCCTAACCCTAACCCTAACCCTAACCCTAACCTCTAATCCTAACCCTAAACCTAACCCTAATCCTTAACCTTATCGTAAACCTAACTCTAACACTAACACCTACCCTTACCCTAAACCCTACCCTAACCCTAACCCTAACCCTTACCCTAACCCTAACCCTAACCCTTACCCTTAACCTAACCCTAAACCTAACACTAACCCTAACCCTAAACCTAACCCTTAACCTAACCCTTTCCCTTATCCTAACCCTAACCCTAAACCTAACCCTCACCCTAACCCTAACCCTAACCCTAACCCTAACCTCTAACCCTAACCCTAAACCTAACCCTAATCCTTACCCTTATCCTAAATCTAACCCTAACCCTAACCCTAAACCTAACCCTAAACCTAACCCTAAACCTTAACCTTATCTTAACCCTAACCGTAACCCTAAACGTTACGCTTACCCTAACGCTAACCCTAACGCTAACCCTAACCCTAACCCTAACCCGTACACATACCCTTACCCTAACCTCTAACCCTAACCCTAAACCTAACCCTAATCCTTACCCTTATCCTAAACCTAACCCTAAACCTAACCCTAAACCTTACCCATATCTTAACTCTAACCCTAACACTAACACTTACCCTTACCCAAAACCCCACCCTAACACTAATCCTAACCCTTACCCTAACCCTAAACCTAACCCTAACCCTCACCCTCACCCTAAAGCTAACCCTAACCCTTATCCTTACTCAAACCCTAACCCTAACACTAACGCTTACCCTATCCCTAACCCTAACCCTAACCGTGACCCTAACCATTTCCCTAACCCTAACCCTAATCCTATCCGTACCCTTACCCTAACCCTAACCCTAACCCTAACCCTAACTCTTACCCTAACCCTAACCCTAACCCTTAAACTAACCCTAACCCTAACCCTAACCCTAACCCTAACCTTAAACCTAACCCTAACCTTAACCCTAAACTTAACATTAAACCTAACCCTAACCCTTGCCCTTAGCCTAACCCTAACCCTAAACCTAACACTAACCCTAAGCCTAACCTTAACCCTAACCCTAACACTTGCCCTTACACTAACCCTAACAAATCTCTAACCCTAACCCTAACCCTTACCCTAACACTAACCCTAACCCTTACCCTAAACCTAACCTTAACCCTAACCCTAACAATAATCCTAAGCCTAACCTAACCCTAACCCTAACCCTAACCCTAACCCTTGCCCTTACCCTAACCTTAACCCTAACCCTAAACCTACCACTAACCCTAACCCTAACCCTAACACTAACCCTTACCCTTATCCTAACCCTAACCCTAAACCTAACCTCATCCTAACCCTAACCCTAGCCCTTACCTCTAACCCTCACCCTAACCCTAACCTTAACCCTAACCCTAACCCTAACCCTTACCCTTACCCTAACCCTAACCCTAACCTTAACCCCAACACTAAACCTAATCCTAACCCTAACACTTACCCTTGCCCTAACCCTAACCCTAACCCTAACCCTAACCCTTACCCTTCTCCTAACCCTAACCCTAAACTTAACCCTCACCCTAACCCTAACCCTAACCCTAACCCTTACCCTAAAACTAACCCTAACCCTCACCCTTACCCTTACCCTAACCTAATCCTAACCCTAACCCTAACCCTAACCCTTACCGTAACCCTTACCCTAACCCTTACCCTTACCCTAACCCTAACCCTAACCCTAAACCTAACCCTTACACTTACCCTAACCCTAACCCTTACCCTTACCCTAACCCTAACCCTAAACCTTAAACTAACCCTAACCCTAACCCTAACCCTTACCCTAACTCTAAACCTAAGCCTAACCCCTAACCCTAACCTTAAACCTAACTCTAACCCTAACTCTAACCCTAAACCTAACCCTTACCCCTACCCTAACCGTAACCTTAACCCTTACCCTAAACCTAACCCTAATTTTAACCCTAACCCTAAACCTAACCCTAACCTTAACCCTAACCCTAACCCTTGTCCTTACCCTAACGCTAGCCCTAAACCTAACACTAACCCTAACCCTAAACCTAACCCTCACCCTTACCCTTACCCACACCATAACCCTGAACCTAACCCTCACCCTAACCCTAACACTAACCTCTAAACCTAACCCTAAACCTAACCCTAATCCTTACCCTTAACCTAAACCTAACCCTAACACTAACACTTGCCCTTACCATAAACCCTACCCTAACCCTAACCCTAACCCTAACCCTAACCCTTACCCTAACCTAAACCTAACCCTTACCCTAATCCTAACCCTAACCCTAAACTTAAACCTAACCCTAACCCTAACCGTAACCTTAACCTAACCCTAACACTAACCCTAACCCTAACGCTAACCTTAATCCTAACCCTAACCCTTGCCCTTACCCTAACCCTAACCCTAAATCTAACCGTAACCCTAAAACTTACCCTAACCCTAACCCGTAACCCTAACCCTAACCCTAACACTAACCCTAACCTTAACCCTAAACCTAACCCTAACCCTTACCCTAACTCAAAACCAAACCCTAACCCTAACATTAACCCCAAACCTAAACCTAATCCTAACCCTAACACTTACCCTTACCCTAACCCTAACCCTAACCCTAACCCTTACCCTAACCCTAACCCTAATCCTAACCCTAACCCTAACCCTAAACCTAAACTCAACCTTAACCCTAACCCTAAGCCTAACCCTTACTCTTACTCTAACACTAAGCCTAAGCCTAAGCCTAACCCTAACCCTAACCCTTACCCTAACCCTAACCCTAACCCTAACCCTGACCCTTACCCTAACACTAAGCCTAAACCTAACCCTAACCCTAACCCTAACCCTTACCCTAAACATAACCATAATCCTAACCCTAAGCCTAACCCTAACCCTAACCTTAACCCTAACCCTAACCCTAACCTAACCCTTACCCTTAACCTAACCCTAACCATAATCTTAACCCCAACCCTAAACCTAACCCAAACCCTAACCCTAACCCTTACCCTAACCCTAATCCTAACCCTAACCCTTACCCTAACCCTAACACTAATCTTAACCCTAACCCTAACCCTTACCCTCACCCTAACCTTAACCCTAAACCTAACCCTAAACTTAACTCTAACATTTATCCTTACCCTAACCCTAACCCTAACCCTAAACCTAACCCTAAACCTAACCCTTACCCTTACCCTAACCGTAAACCTAACCCTAACCCTTACTCTTAAACTTACCCTAACCCTAACCCTTCCCCTTACCCTAACCCTAACCCTAACACTAAACCGAACCCTAAGACTTACCCTAACCCTAAACTTAACCCTAAGCCTAACCCCTAACCCTAACCCTAAACCGAACTCTAACCCTAACCCAACCCCTACCCCTAACCCTAACCCTTACCCTAACTCTAACCCTAACCCTTACCCTAAACCTCACCCTAACCCTAATCCGAACCTTAACCCTAAACCTAACCCTAATCCTAACCCTAACCTTAACCCTAACCCCAACCCTAACCCTTACCCTTATCCTAAACCTAAACCTAAACCTAACCTTCACCATAACACTAACCGTAACACTAACCTCTAATCCTAACCAAAAACCTAACCCTAATCCATACCCTTATCCTCAAACTAACCCTAACACTAACACTTACCCTTACCCTAAATCCTACCATAACCCTAAACCTAACCCTTACCCTAAATCTAACCCTAACCCTTACCCTTACCCTAACCCTAAACCTAACCCTAACCCTAACCCTAACCCTTACCCTTAGCCTAACCCTAACCCTATCCCTAACCCTAAACCTAACCCTAACCCTAAACCTAAACCTACCCTTACCTTATCCCTAACCCTAACCCTAACCCTTACGCTTAACCTAACGCTAAACCTAACCCTAAACCTAACCGCAACACTAAACCGAACACATACCCTTACCCTAACCCTTACCCTTACCCTAAACCTAACCCTAACGTTAACCCCAACGCTAAACCTAATCCTAACCCTAACACTTACCCTGACCCTAACCCTAACCCTTACCCTTAACCAACCCTAATTCTAATTCTAACCCTAACCCTAATCCTAACCCTTAACCTAACCCTAACCCTAACCCTAACCCTTACCCTAACCCTAACCCTAACCCTAACCCTAACCCTAACCCTAACGTAACCCTAACACATACCCTTACCATAACCCTAACCCTAAGCCTAACTCTTGCCATTACCCTAAACCTAACCCTAAACCTAACCCTAACCCTAACCCTAACCCTAACCCTAACCCTTACCCTTACCCTAAACTTAAACCTAAACCTAACCCTAACCCTAACCCAAAACCTAACCCTAACACTTACCCTTACCCTAAACCTAACCTGAAACCTAACCCTGACCCTAACTTTAACCCTAACCCTTACCCTTACCCTAACACTAACCGTAACCGTAACCCTAACCCTAACACTTACCCTAACCCTAACCCTAACCCTAACCCATAACTTTAGCCTAACCCTAACCCTAACACTAAACCTAACCCTAACCCTAACCCTAAACCTAACACTAACCCTAACCCTAACCCTTACCCTTACACTATCCCTAACCCTAACCCTAACCGTAACCCTAACCATTTTCCTAACCCAAACCCTAATCCTAACCCTAACCCTTACCCTTACCCTAACCCTAACCCTAACCCTAACTCTTACCGTAACCCTAACCCTTACCCTTTCCCTAACCCTAACCCTAACCCTTAAACTAACCATAACCCTAACCCTAACCCTAACCCTAACCTAACTCTAACCCTTATCCTAACCCTAACCCTAACCCTAACCTAACTCTAACCCTTATCCTAACCCTAACCCTAACACTTACACTAATCCTAACCCTAATCTTAACCCTAACCCTAACCCTAACCCTAAACTTAACACTAACACTAACCCTAACCTTAACCCTAACCCTTACCCTAACCCTTAACCTTATCCTAACCCTAACCCTAAACCTAACCCTCACCCTTAACCTAAACCTAACCCTAACCCTAACTCTAACATCGAAACCTAACCCTAATCCTTACCCTTATCCTAAACCTAACCCTAACACTAACACTTACCCTTACCCTAAACCCTATCCTAACCCTAACCCTAACCCAAACCCTTAAACTAACCCTAACCCTAACCCTAACCCTTACCCTAAAACTAACCCTAACCCTAACCCTTACCCTTATCCTAACCTAAACCTAACCCTAACCCTAACCCTAACCCTAACCCTTACCCTAACCCTAACCCTAACCCTTATCTTAACCCTAACCTAACCCTAACCCTAACCCTAACCCTAACCCTAACCCTTACCGTAACCCTAACCCTAACCCTAACCCTTACCCTTACCCTAACCTAAACCTAACCCTAAACCTAACCCTAACCCTAACCCTTACCCTAACCTAACCCTAACCCTTACCCTAAACCTAACCATAACCCTAACCCTAACCTTAACCCTAACCCTAACCCTAACTCTAACCATTACCCTAACCCTAACCCTAACCCTAACCCTAACCTTAACCGTAACACTAACCCTTACCGTTAACCACCCTAGCCCTAACTCTAACCCTAACATTAACCCTTACCGTAACCCTAACCCTAATCCTTACCCTAACCCTACCCTTAACCGTAACCATAACCCTAATCCTAACCCTAAACTTCACCCTAAACCTAACCCTAACCCTTGCCCTTACCCTAACCCTAACCGTAAACCTAACATTAACCCTAACCCTAACCGTAACCCTTACCCTAACCCTAACCCTTACCCTAACCCTAACCCTAACCCTAACCATTACCCTTACCCTAACCTAAACCTAACCCAACCCTAACCCTAACCCTTACCCTAACACTAAACCTAAGCCTAACCCTTAACCCTAACCTTAAACCTAACTCTAACCCTAACCCTAACCCTAAACCTAACCCTTACCCCTACCCTAACCGTAACCTTAACCCTTACCCTAAACCTAACCCTAATTTTAACCCTAACCCTAAACCTAACCCTAACCTTAACCCTAACCCTAACCCTTGTCCTTACCCTAACGCTAGCCCTAAACCTAACACTAACCCTAACCCTAAACCTAACCCTCACCCTTACCCTTACCCACACCATAACCCTGTACCTAACCCTCACCCTAACCCTAACACTAACCTCTAAACCTAACCCTAAACCTAACCCTAATCCTTACCCTTAACCTAAACCTAACCCTAACACTAACACATGCCCTTACCATAAACCCTACCCTAACCCTAACCCTAACCCTAACCCTTACCCTAACCTAAACCTAACCCTTACCCTAATCCTAACCCTAACCCTAAACTTAAACCTAACCCTAACCCTAACCGTAACCTTAACCTAACCCTAACACTAACCCTAACCCTAACGCTAACCTTAATCCTAACCCTAACCCTTGCCCTTACCCTAACCCTAACCCTAAATCTAACCGTAACCCTAAAACTTACCCTAACCCTAACCCGTAACCCTAACCCTAACCCTAACACTAACCCTAACCTTAACCCTAAACCTAACCCTAACCCTTACCCTAACTCAAAACCAAACCCTAACCCTAACCCTAACATTAACCCCAAACCTAAACCTAATCCTAACCCTAACACTTACCCTTACCCTAACCCTAACCCTAACCCTAACCCTTACCCTAACCCTAACCCTATCCCAATCCCTAACCCTCACCCTAAACCTAACCCTTACCCTAACCCTAACCCTAATCCTAACCCTAACCCTAACCCTAAACCTAAACTCAACCTTAACCCTAACCCTAAGCCTAACCCTTACTCTTACTCTAACACTAAGCCTAAGCCTAAGCCTAACCCTAACCCTAACCCTTACCCTAACCCTAACCCTAACCCTAACCCTAACCCTGACCCTTACCCTAACACTAAGCCTAAACCTAACCCTAACCCTAACCCTAACCCTTACCCTAAACATAACCATAATCCTAACCCTAAGCCTAACCCTAACCCTAACCTTAACCCTAACCCTAACCCTAACCTAACCCTTACCCTTAACCTAACCCTAACCATAACCTTAACCCCAACCCTAAACCTAACCCAAACCCTAACCCTAACCCTTACCCTAACCCTAATCCTAACCCTAACCCTTACCCTAACCCTAACACTAATCTTAACCCTAACCCTAACCCTTACCCTCACCCTAACCTTAACCCTAAACCTAACCCTAAACTTAACTCTAACATTTATCCTTACCCTAACCCTAACCCTAACCCTAAACCTAACCCTAAACCTAACCCTTACCCTTACCGTAACCGTAAACCTAACCCTAACCCTTACTCTTAAACTTACCCTAACCCTAACCCTTCCCCTTACCCTAACCCTAACCCTAACACTAAACCGAACCCTAAGACTTACCCTAACCCTAAACTTAACCCTAAGCCTAACCCCTAACCCTAACCCTAAACCGAACTCTAACCCTAACCCAACCCCTACCCCTAACCCTAACCCTTACCCTAACTCTAACCCTAACCCTTACCCTAAACCTCACCCTAACCCTAATCCGAACCTTAACCCTAAACCTAACCCTAATCCTAACCCTAACCTTAACCCTAACCCCAACCCTAACCCTTACCCTTATCCTAAACCTAAACCTAAACCTAACCTTCACCATAACACTAACCGTAACACTAACCTCTAATCCTAACCAAAAACCTAACCCTAATCCATACCCTTATCCTCAAACTAACCCTAACACTAACACTTACCCTTACCCTAAATCCTACCATAACCCTAAACCTAACCCTTACCCTAAATCTAACCCTAACCCTTACCCTTACCCTAACCCTAAACCTAACCCTAACCCTAACCCTAAACCTTACCCTTAGCCTAACCCTAACCCTATCCCTAACCCTAAACCTAACCCTAACCCTAAACCTAAACCTACCCTTACCTTATCCCTAACCCTAACCCTAACCCTTACGCTTAACCTAACGCTAAACCTAACCCTAAACCTAACCGCAACACTAAACCGAACACATACCCTTACCCTAACCCTTACCCTTACCCTAAACCTAACCCTAACGTTAACCCCAACGCTAAACCTAATCCTAACACTTACCCTGACCCTAACCCTAACCCTTACCCTTAACCAACCCTAATTCTAATTCTAACCCTAACCCTAATCCTAACCCTTAACCTAACCCTAACCCTAACCCTAACCCTTACCCTAACCCTAACCCTAACCCTAACCCTAACCCTAACGTAACCCTAACACATACCCTTACCATAACCCTAACCCTAAGCCTAACTCTTGCCATTACCCTAAACCTAACCCTAAACCTAACCCTACCCCTAACCCTAACCCTTACCCTTACCCTAAACTTAAACCTAAACCTAACCCTAACCATAACCCAAAACCTAACCCTAACCCTTACCCTTACCCTAAACCTAACCTGAAACCTAACCCTGACCCTAACTTTAACCCTAACCCTTACCCTTACCCTAACACTAACCGTAACCGTAACCCTAACCCTAACACTTACCCTAACCCTAACCCTAACCCTAACCCATAACTTTAGCCTAACCCTAACCCTAACCCTAAACCTAACCCTAACCCTAAACCTAACACTAACCCTAACCCTAACCCTTACCCTTACACTATCCCTAACCCTAACCCTAACCGTAACCCTAACCATTTTCCTAACCCAAACCCTAATCCTAACCCTAACCCTTACCCTTACCCTAACCCTAACCCTAACCCTAACTCTTACCGTAACCCTAACCCTTACCCTTACCCTAACCCTAACCCTAACCCTTAAACTAACCATAACCCTAACCCTAACCCTAACCCTAACCTAACTCTAACCCTTATCCTAACCCTAACCCTAACCCTAACCTAACTCTAACCCTTATCCTAACCCTAACCCTAACCCTTATACTAATCCTAAACCTAATCTTAACCCTAACCCTAACCCTAACCCTAAACTTAACACTAACACTAACCCTAACCTTAACCCTAACCCTTACCCTAACCCTTAACCTTATCCTAACCCTAACCCTAAACCTAACCCTCACCCTTACCCTAAACCTAACCCTAACCCTAACTCTAACATCGAAACCTGACCCTAATCCTTACCCTTATCCTAAACCTAACCCTAACACTAACACTTACCCTTACCCTAAACCCTATCCTAACCCTAACCCTAACCCAAAACCTTAAACTAACCCTAACCCTAACCCTAACCCTTACGCTAAAACTAACCCTAACCCTAACCCTTACCCTTATCCTAACCTAAACCTAACCCTAACCCTAACCCTAACCCTAACCCTTACCCTAACCCTAACCCTAACCCTTATCTTTACCCTAACCTAACCCTAACCCTAACCCTAACCCTAACCCTTACCGTAACCCTAACCCTAACCCTAACCCTTACCCTTACCCTAACCTAAACCTAACCCTAAACCTAAACCTAACCCTAACCCTTACCCTAACCTAACCCTAACCCTTACCCTAAACCTAACCATAACCCTAACCCTAACCTTAACCCTAACCCTAACCCTAACTCTAACCCTTACCCTAACCCTAACCCTAACCCTAACCCTAACCTTAACCGTAACACTAACCCTTACCGTTAACCTAACCCTAGCACTAACTCTAACCCTAACATTAACCCTTACCGTAACCCTAACCCTAATCCTTACCCTAACCCTACCCTTAACCGTAACCATAACCCTAATCCTAACCCTAACCTTCACCCTAAACCTAACCCTAACCCTTGCCCTTACCCTAACCCTAACCGTAAACCTAACATTAACCCTAACCCTAACCGTAACCCTTACCCTAACCCTAACCCTTACCCTAACCCTAACCCTAACCCTAACCATTACCCTTACCCTAACCTAAACCTAACCCAACCCTAACCCTAACCCTTACCCTAACCCTAAACCTAACCCTAACCCTTCCCATTACCCTAACCTAAACCTAACCCTAATCCTTACCCTAAACCTAACCCAAACCCAAACAATAACATTAACCCTAACCCTAACCAAACTCTAACCCTTACCCTAACCCTAACCCTAACCCTAACCTTAACCGTAAAACTAACCTTTGCCCTTAACCAAACCCTAGCCCTAACTCTAACCCTAACATTAACCCTTACGGAAACTCTAACCCTAACCCTAATCCTAACCCTAACCTTAACCCTAACCCTAACCCTAAACCTTGCCCTTACCCTAACCCTAACCCTAAACCTAACCCTAATCCTTACCCTTATCGTAAACCTAACTCTAACACTAACACCTACCCTTACCCTAAACCCTACCCTAACCCTAACCCTTACCCTAACCCTAACCCTAACCCTAACCCTAACCCTTACCCTTAACCTAACCCTAAACCTAACACTAACCCTAACCCTAAACCTAACCCTTACCCTAACCCTTTCCCTTATCCTAACCCTAACCCTAAACCTAACCCTCACCCTAAACCTAACCCTAACCCTAACCCTAACCTCTAACCCTAACCCTAAACCTAACCCTAATCCTTACCCTTATCCTAAATCTAACCCTAACCCTAACCCTAAACCTAACCCTAAACCTAACCCTAAACCTAACCCTAAACCTTACCCTTATCTTAACCTTAACCGTAACCCTAACCATTACGCTTACCCTAACGCTAACCCTAACGCTAACCCTAACCCTAACCCTAACCCGTACACATACCCTTACCCTAACCTCTAACCCTAACCCTAAACCTAACCCTAATCCTTACCCTTATCCTAAACCTAACCCTAAACCTAACCCTAAACCTTAACCATATCTTAACTCTAACCCTAACACTAACACTTACCCTTACCCAAAACCCCACCCTAACACTAATCCTAACCCTTACCCTAACCCTAAACCTAACCCTAACCCTTACCCTCACCCTAAAGCTAACCCTAACCCTTATCCTTACTCAAACCCTAACCCTAACACTAACGCTTACCCTATCCCTAACCCTAACCCTAACCGTGACCCTAACCATTTCCCTAACCCTAACCCTAATCCTATCCCTACCCTTACCCTTACCCTAACCCTAACCCTAACCCTAACTGTTACCCTAACCCTAACCCTAACCCTTAAACTAACCCTAACCCTAACCCTAACCCTAACCTAACTCTAACCCTAAAACTAACCCTAACCTTAACCCTAACACTTATCCTAACCCTAACCATAACCCTTACCCTAACCCTAACCCTAACCCTAACCCTAACCTTAACCCTATCCCTAACCCTAACCCTAACCTTAACCCTAACCCTAACCCTAACCCTTGCCCTTACCCTAACCCTAATCCTAAACCTAAAACTAACCCTAACCCTAACCCTAACCATTACCCTTACACTAACCCTAACCCTAAACCTAACCCTAACCCTAATCCTAACCCTAGCCCTAACCTCTAACCCTAACCCTAAACCTAACCCTAATGCTTACCCTTATCCTAAACCTAACCCTAACACTAACACTTAACCTCACCCTAAACCCTAGCCTAACACTAACCCTAACCCTAACCCTAACCCTTACCCTAACCCTAACCCTTACACTTACCCTAACCTAAAGCTAACCCTAACCATAACCTTTACCCTAACCTACCCTAACCCTTACCGTAAACCTAACCCTAAACCTAACCCTAACCCTTACCCTAATCCTAACCCTAACCCTAAACCTAACCTCAGCCTAACACTAACCCTAGCCCTAACCTCTAACCCTAACCCTAAAACTAACCCTAATCCTTACCCTTATCCTAAACCTAACCCTAACACTAACACTTAACCTTACCCAAAACCCCACCCTAACCCTAACCATAACCTTTACCCTAACCATAACCCTAAACCTACCCCTAACCCTAAAACTTGCACTAACCTTAACCCTAAGCCTAACCCTAAACCTAACCCGAACACATACTCTTAACCTAACCCTAACCATAACCATAACCATAACCCTAATCCTAACCCTAACCATAACCCTTACCCTTATGCTAACCCTAACCCTAAACTTAACCCCAACCCTAAACCTAATCCTAACCCTAACACTTACCCTTACCCTAACCCTAACCCTAAACCTAAACCTAAACCTAACCCTAAACCTTACCCTTACCCTCAACCTAACAGTAACCTTAAGCTTAACCCTAAACCTAACCCTAAACCTAACTCTTATCCTTACCCAAACCCTAACCCTAACCCAATCCCTAACACTAACCATCACCCTAAACCTAAACCTTACCCTTACCCTAATCCTAACCCTAAATCTAACCCTAACCTTCACCCTTATCCTAACCCTAACCCTAACCTTAACCCTTATCCTTATCCTAAACCTAACCCTAACCCTAACCCTAACCCTTATCCTTACCCTAACCCTAACCCTAAACCTAACCCTAACCCTAACCCTAACCCTAACCCTAACGCTAAACCTAACCCTAACCCTAACCCTAACCCTAAACCTAAACCTAACCCTAACCCTAACCTTAACCCTAACCCTTACCCTTACCCTAAACCTAACCCTAAACCTAACACTTACCCTTACCCGTACCCTAACCTTAACCCTAACCCTAACCCTAAACCTTACACTTACCCTAACACTAACAGTAACCCTTACCCTAACCCTACCCTAACTCTAACCATTACTCTTACCCTTACCCTTAACCTTACCCTAACCTTAAAGCTAACCCTAACCCTAACCCTAACCCTTACCCTTACCCTAACCCTAACCCTAACCCTTACCCAAACGCAAACGCTAACCCTAACCCTAACCCAAAAGCTAACCCTAACCCTAACCCTAACCCTTACCCTTACCCTTACCCTATCCCTAACCCTAGCCCTAACCCTAACCCTAACCCTTACCCTAACCCTAACCCTAACCCTAACCTTAACCCTAACCCTAAACTTAACCCTAACCTTAACATTAACCCTAACCCTAACCCTTGCCCTTAGCCTAACCCTAACCCTAAACCTAACACTAACCCTAAACCTAACCTTAACCCTAACCCTAACGCTTGCCCTTACATTTACCCTAACAAATCTCTAACCCTAACCCTAACCCTTACCCTAACACTAACCCTAAACCTTACCCTAAACCTAACCTTAACCCTAACCCTAACCCTAATCCTAAACCTAACCTAAACCTAACCCTAACCCTAACCCTAACCCTTGCCCTTACCCTAACCTTAACCCTAACCCTAAACCTATCACTAACCCTAACCCTAACCCTAACACTAACCCTTACCCTTATCCTAACCCTAACACTAAACCTAACCTCATCTTAACCCTAACCCTAGCGCTTACCTCTAAACCTAACCCTAAACCTAACCCTAATCCTTACCCTTATCCTAAACCTAACCCTAACACTAAAACTTACACTTACCCAAAACCCCACCCTAACCCTAACCCTAAACCTTACCCTAACCCTAACCCTAACCCTAACCCTTACCCTTACACTAACCCTAAACCTAACCCTAACCCTAACCCTAACTCTTACCCTTACCCTAACCCTAAACCTAAACCTAACCCTAACCCTAAACCTTGCCCTTACCTTAACCCTAAGCTTAACCCTAAACCTAACCCGAACACATACTCTTACCCTAACCCTAACCCTAACCATAACCCTAACCCTAAACCTAACCCTAACCCTTATCCTTACCCTAACCCTAACCCTAACCATAACCCCAACCCTAAAACTAATCATAACCCTAACACTTACCCTTACCCTAACCCTAACCCTAACCCTAACCCTCAACCTTACCCTAACCCTAACCCTAACCCTAAACCTACCCCTAAACCTTACCCTTACCCTCACCCAACCCTAACCTTAACCCTAACCCTATACATAACCCTAAACATAACACTTATCCTTACCCTTACCCTAAACCTAACCCTAAATCTAACCCTAACCCTCACCCTTAAACTAACCCTAACCCTAACCTTAACCCTTATCCTTATTCTAAACCTAACCCTAACCCTAACCCTAACCCTTATCCTTACCCTAACCCTAACCCTAACCCTAAACCTAACCGTAACCCTAACCCTAACCCTTACGCTTACCCTAACGCTAAACCTAACCCTAACCCTAACCCTAAACCTAACCCTAATCCTAACACTAACACTTACCTTAACCCTAACCCTTATCCTTACTCTAAACCCAACCCCAACCCTAACACTTACACTTACCCGTACCCTAACCCTAAACCTAACCCTAACCCTAACACTAAACCTTACACTTACCCTAACCCTAACACTAACCCTTTCCCTAACCCTACCCTAACTCTAAACGTTACCCTTACCCTTACCCTTAACCTTACCCTAACCCTAAAGCTAACCCTAACCCTAATCCTAACCCTTACCCTTACCTTAACCCTAACCCTAACCCTAACCCTTACCCAAACCCTAACCCTAACCCTAACCCTAACACTTACCCTAACCCTAACCCTAACCCTAACCCTTACCCTTACCCTAACCCTAACCCTAACACTTACCCAAACCCTAAGCCTAACCCTAACCCTAACCTAACCCTAACCCTAACCCTTACCCTTACACTAACCCTAAACCTAACCCTAACCCTTACCCTTACCCTAACCCTAACCCTAACCCTAACCCTTACCCAAACCCTAACCCTAACCCTAACCCTAACCCTGAACCTTACCCTAACCCTAACCCAAACCCTAAATCTAACCCTAAACCTTACACTTACCCTCACCCTAAACCTAACCTTAACCCTAACCCTAAACCTAAACCTAAACCTAACCCTTATCCTTACCCAAACCCTAACCCTAACCGAATCCCTAACCCTAAACATCACCCTAAACCTAACCCTTACCCTTACCCTAACCCTAAACATAACACTAAACCTAACCCTAAACCTCACCCTTACCCTAACCCTAACCCTAACCTTAACCCTTATCCTTATCCTAAACCTAACCCTAACACTAAACCTAACCCTTATCCTTACCCTAAGCCTAACCCTACCCTAAACCTAACTCTAACCCTAACCCTAACCTGTACGCTTACCCTAACGCTAAACCTAACCCTAACCCTAACCCTAACCCTAACCCTAACCCTAACCCAAACCTTAACACTAACCCTTACCCTTACCCTAAACCTAATCCGAACCCTAACACTTACCCTTACCCATACCCTAACACTAACCCTAACCCAAACCCTAAATCTAACCCTAAACCTTATACTTACCCTCACCCTAAACCTAACCTTAACCCTAACCCTAAACCTAAACCTAAACCTAACCCTTATCCTTACCCAAACCCTAAACCTAACCCAATCCCTAACCCTAAACATCACCCTAAACCTAACCCTTACCCTTACCCTAACCCTAACCATAACACTAAACCTAACCCTAAACCTCACCCTTACCCTAACCCTAACCCTAACCTTAACCCTTATCCTTATCCTAAACCTAACCCTAACACTAAACCTAACCCTTATCCTTACCCTAACCCTAACCCTACCCTAAACCTAACTCTAACCCTAACCCTAACCCGTACGCTTACCCTAACGCTAAACCTAACCCTAACCCTAACCCTAACCCTAACCCTAAACCTAACCCTAACCCAAACCTTAACACTAACCCTTACCCTTACCCTAAACCTAATCCTAACCCTAACACTTACCCTTACCCATACCCTAACCCTAACCCTAACACTAACCCTAAACCTTACACTTACCCTAACCCTAACACTAACCCTTACCCTAACCCTAACCCTAAGCCTAACCCTTACCCTTACCATAAACATAACCCTAAACTTAACCCCAACCCTAAACCTAACACTAACCATAACCATTACCCTAACACCTACCCTAACCCTAACCCTAATTCTAACACTTACACTTACCCTAACTCTAACCCTTACCCTAAACCTTACCCTAACCCTAACCCTAACTCTAACCTTAAACTTAACCCTAACCCTAAACCTAACCCTTACCCTTACCCTTACCCTTACCCTAACCCTAACCCTAACCCTAAACCTAACCCCAACCCTAACCCTAACCCTAACCTTAACCCTATCCTAACCCTTGCCCTAACAATAACCCTAACCCTAACACTAACCCTAACCCTAACCCTTACTCTTATCCTAATCCTAACCCTAAAACTAACCCTAATCCTAACCCTAACCCTAAACTTAACCCTAACCCTAACCCTAACCCTTACCCTTACCCTAAAACTAACCCTAAATCTAATCCTAAGCCTAACCCTAACCCTTACCCTTTCCCTTACCCTAAACCTAACCCTAACTCTACCCCTAACCCTAACCTACCACCTAAACCTAACCCTAACCCTAACCCTTAACCTAATCCTAACACTAACCATAGCACTTACCCTTACCCTAACCCTAACCCTTATCCTAACCCTAACCCTAACCCTAACCCTTAACGTAACTCTAACACTAACCCTAACCCCTAACCCTAACCTTACATCAACCGTAACCCTAAACCTAAACCTTACACTTACCCTAACCCTAAACCTAAACCTATCCCTAAACCTAAACCTAACACTAACCCTAACCCTAACCCTAAACCTAACCCTAACCCTAACCCTAACCCTTACCCTTAAACTAACAATAACCCTAACCCTTACCCTAACCCAAACCCTAAACCTAACCCTAACACTTACCCTTACCCTCACCCTTACCCTAACCTTAACTATAGCCCCAACCGTATCCCTTATCCTTACCCAAACCCTAACCCTAACCCTGTCCCTAACCCTAACCCTAACCCTAAACCTAACCCTTACCCTTACCCTAACCCTAACCCTAACCCTAACCTTAACCCTAACCCTTACCCTAACCCTAACCCTAACCCTAACCCTAACCCTTATCCTTACCCTAACCCTAACCATAACCCTAACCCTAAACCTAACCGTAACCCTAAACCTAACCCTTACCCTTTCCCTTAAACTAAACCTAAACCTAAACCTAACCCTAACACTTACCCTTCCTCTAACCCTAAACCTAACCCTAAACCTAACCCTAACACTAAACTTAACCCTAACCCTTACCCTAACCCTTACACAAACCCTAACCCTAACCCTAACCGTTACCCTAACCCTAACCCTAACCCTAACCCCTAACCCTAACCCTGAACATAACCCTAACACTAACCTAAACCTAACCCTTACCCTTAACCAAACCTAAATCTAAATCTAACCCTAACCCTAACCCTAAACCTTAACCTAACCCTAACCCTAAACCTAACTCTAACCCTACCCTAAACCTAACCCTAACCCTTACCCTAACCAAACCCTAACAGTTACCCTAACCCTAACCCTAACCCTAACCCTAACCCTTGCCCTTACCCTAACCCTAACCCTAAACCTAACAGTAACCCTAACCCTAACCCTAACCCTAACCTTAACCCTAAGCCTAACCCATGCCCTTACACTAATCCTAACCTTAAACCTAACCCTAACCCTATTCCTAACCCTAAACCTAAACCTTACCCTTGCCGTAACCCTAACCCTAAACCTAACCCTAACCTTAACCCTAACCCTAACCCTAACCCTTACCCTAATCGTAAAACTACACCTAAACCTTACCCTAACACTAACCCTAACCCTAATCCTCACCCTAACCCTAACCCTAACCCTAACATTTACACTTTTCATAATCCTAACTCAAACCATAACCCTGAACCTTACCCTTACCCTTACCTAACCCTAACCCTAAACCTAACCTTAACCCTAACCCTAACCATAAGCCTAACCCTAACCCTTACCCTGACCCTAACCCTAACCCTTACCCTAAACTTAATGCTAACCCTAACCCTAACCCTAAACCTTACCCTAACCCTAACCCTAACCCTAACCCTAATCCTTACCCTAACCCTTACCCTAAACCTAACCCTAACCCTAAACCTAACCCTAACACTTACCCTTACTCTAACCGTAACCCCAACCCTATCCCTAAACCTAACCCTAACCCTAACCCTTACCCTTACCCTTAACCTAACCCTAACCCTAAACCTAACACTTACACTTACCCCAACCTTAACCCTAACCCTTACCCTAACCCTAACCCTAACCCTAACACTTACCCTTACCATAAACCTAACCCTAACCCTAACCCTTACCCTAACGCTAAGCCTTACGCCAACCAAACCCTAACCCTTACCCTAACCCTAACCCTAACCCGAACCCTAACCCTTAACTCTAACTCTAACCCTCACCCTAAACCTTAACCCTAAACCTTACCCTTAAGCTAAACCTAACCCTAACCCTAACCCTTACCCTACCCTAAACCTAACCCTAAACCTAACCCCTACACTTACCCTTACCCTTAGCCTTACCCTAACCCTAACCATAACCCTTACCCTAACCCTAACCCTAACAATAACCCCAACACTTTCCCTAACTCTAACCCTAACCCTAACCCTTACCCTTATCCTCACCCTAACCCTAAACTTAACCCCAACCCTAAACCTAACCCTAACCCTAACCCTTACCCTAACACTTACCCTTACTCTAACCCTAACCCTAACCCTAACCCTTATCGTAACCCTAACCCTAACTGTAACCCTAAGCCTAACACTTAACCTAACCCTAAACCTAACCCTAACCCTTACCCAAACCCTAACCCTAACCCTTACCCTAACCCTAACCCTAACCCTAACCCTAACCCTAACCCCTAACCCTAACCCTGAACATAACCCTAACACTAACCCTGACCCTTACCCTAACCCTTACCCTTAA
>JANJXV010000591.1:202500-207500 GCA_024803745.1 Megascapheus bottae | reverse complement strand
CACTAACCCTTACCCTTACCCTAAACCTAATCCTAACCCTAACACTTACCCTTACCCATACCCTAACCCTAACCCTAACACTAACCCTAAACCTTACACTTACCCTAACCCTAACACTAACCCTTACCCTAACCCTAACCCTAAGCCTAACCCTTACCCTTACCATAAACATAACCCTAAACTTAACCCCAACCCTAAACCTAACACTAACCATAACCATTACCCTAACACCTACCCTAACCCTAACCCTAATTCTAACACTTACACTTACCCTAACTCTAACCCTTACCCTAAACCTTACCCTAACCCTAACCCTAACTCTAACCTTAAACTTAACCCTAACCCTAAACCTAACCCTTACCCTTACCCTTACCCTTACCCTAACCCTAACCCTAACCCTAAACCTAACCCCAACCCTAACCCTAACCCTAACCTTAACCCTATCCTAACCCTTGCCCTAACAATAACCCTAACCCTAACACTAACCCTAACCCTAACCCTTACTCTTATCCTAATCCTAACCCTAAAACTAACCCTAATCCTAACCCTAACCCTAAACTTAACCCTAACCCTAACCCTAACCCTTACCCTTACCCTAAAACTAACCCTAAATCTAATCCTAAGCCTAACCCTAACCCTTACCCTTTCCCTTACCCTAAACCTAACCCTAACTCTACCCCTAACCCTAACCTACCACCTAAACCTAACCCTAACCCTAACCCTTAACCTAATCCTAACACTAACCATAGCACTTACCCTTACCCTAACCCTAACCCTTATCCTAACCCTAACCCTAACCCTAACCCTTAACGTAACTCTAACACTAACCCTAACCCCTAACCCTAACCTTACATCAACCGTAACCCTAAACCTAAACCTTACACTTACCCTAACCCTAAACCTAAACCTATCCCTAAACCTAAACCTAACACTAACCCTAACCCTAACCCTAAACCTAACCCTAACCCTAACCCTAACCCTTACCCTTAAACTAACAATAACCCTAACCCTTACCCTAACCCAAACCCTAAACCTAACCCTAACACTTACCCTTACCCTCACCCTTACCCTAACCTTAACTATAGCCCCAACCGTATCCCTTATCCTTACCCAAACCCTAACCCTAACCCTGTCCCTAACCCTAACCCTAACCCTAAACCTAACCCTTACCCTTACCCTAACCCTAACCCTAACCCTAACCTTAACCCTAACCCTTACCCTAACCCTAACCATTACCCTAACCCTAACCCTAACCCTAACCCTTATCCTTACCCTAACCCTAACCATAACCCTAACCCTAAACCTAACCGTAACCCTAAACCTAACCCTTACCCTTTCCCTTAAACTAAACCTAAACCTAAACCTAACCCTAACACTTACCCTTCCTCTAACCCTAAACCTAACCCTAAACCTAACCCTAACACTAAACTTAACCCTAACCCTTACCCTAACCCTTACACAAACCCTAACCCTAACCCTAACCGTTACCCTAACCCTAACCCTAACCCTAACCCCTAACCCTAACCCTGAACATAACCCTAACACTAACCTAAACCTAACCCTTACCCTTAACCAAACCTAAATCTAAATCTAACCCTAACCCTAACCCTAAACCTTAACCTAACCCTAACCCTAAACCTAAACCTTACCCTTGCCGTAACCCTAACCCTAAACCTAACCCTAACCTTAACCCTAACCCTAACCCTAACCCTTACCCTAATCGTAAAACTACACTTAAACCTTACCCTAACACTAACCCTAACCCTAATCCTCACCCTAACCCTAACCCTAACCCTAACATTTACACTTTTCATAATCCTAACTCAAACCATAACCCTGAACCTTACCCTTACCCTTACCTAACCCTAACCCTAAACCTAACCTTAACCCTAACCCTAACCATAAGCCTAACCCTAACCCTTACCCTGACCCTAACCCTAACCCTTACCCTAAACTTAATGCTAACCCTAACCCTAACCCTAAACCTTACCCTAACCCTAACCCTAACCCTAACCCTAATCCTTACCCTAACCCTTACCCTAAACCTAACCCTAACCCTAAACCTAACCCTAACACTTACCCTTACTCTAACCGTAACCCCAACCCTATCCCTAAACCTAACCCTAACCCTAACCCTTACCCTTACCCTTAACCTAACCCTAACCCTAAACCTAACACTTACACTTACCCCAACCTTAACCCTAACCCTTACCCTAACCCTAACCCTAACCCTAACACTTACCCTTACCATAAACCTAACCCTAACCCTAACCCTTACCCTAACGCTAAGCCTTACGCCAACCAAACCCTAACCCTTACCCTAACCCTAACCCTAACCCGAACCCTAACCCTTAACTCTAACTGTAACCCTCACCCTAAACCTTAACCCTAAACCTTACCCTTAAGCTAAACCTAACCCTAACCCTAACCCTTACCCTACCCTAAACCTAACCCTAAACCTAACCCCTACACTTACCCTTACCCTTAGCCTTACCCTAACCCTAACCATAACCCTTACCCTAACCCTAACCCTAACAATAACCCCAACACTTTCCCTAACTCTAACCCTAACCCTAACCCTTACCCTTATCCTCACCCTAACCCTAAACTTAACCCCAACCCTAAACCTAACCCTAACCCTAACCCTTACCCTAACACTTACCCTTACTCTAACCCTAACCCTAACCCTAACCCTTATCGTAACCCTAACCCTAACTGTAACCCTAAGCCTAACACTTAACCTAACCCTAAACCTAACCCTAACCCTTACCCAAACCCTAACCCTAACCCTTACCCTAACCCTAACCCTAACCCTAACCCTAACCCCTTACCCTAACCCTAACCCTAACCCGAACCCTAACCCCTAAACCTAACTCTAACCCTCACCCTAAACCTTAGCCCTAAACCTTACCCTTACCCTAAACCTAACCCTAACCCTAACCCTTACCCTACCCTAACCCTAACACTAAACCTAACCCCTACCCTTACCCTTACCCTTAGCCTTACCCTAACCCTAAACCTAACCCCAACCCTAACCCTAATCCTTACCCTTACTCTAACCCTAACCCTAACCCTAACCCTTACCCTAACCCTAACCCTAACAATAACCCTAACACTTTCCCTAACTCTAACCCTAACCCTAAACCTTACCGTTATCCTCACCCTAACCCTAAACTTAACCCCAACCCTAAACCTAACCCTAACGCTAACCCTTACCCTAACATTTATCCTAACCCTAACTCTAACCCTAACCCAAACCCTAACACTTACCCTTACTCTAACCCTAACCCTAACCCTAAACATAACCCTTACCGTAACCCTAACCCTAACTCTAACCCTAAGCCTAACATTTAACCTAACCCTAAACCTAACCCTAACCCTTACCCAAACCCTAACCCTAACCCTAACCCTTACCCTAACCCTAACCCTAACCCTAACCCCTAACCCTAACCATTAACATAACCCTAACCCTAACCCTAACCCTTACCCTAACCCTTACCCTTAACCAAACCTAAATCTAAATCTAACCCTAACCCTAACCCTTACCCTAAACTGGATACTAACGCTAACTCTAACCCTAACCCTAAACCTTACCCTAACCCTAACCCTAACCCTAACCCTAACCCCAATCCTTACCCTAACCCTTACACTAAACCTAACCCTAACCCTAAACCTAACCCTGACACTTACCCTTACTCTAACCGTAAACCTAACCCTATCCCTAAACCTAACCGTAACCCTAACCCTTACCCTTACCCTTAACCTAACCCAAACCCTAACCCTAAAACTTACCCTTACCCTAAACTTAACCCTAACCCTTACCCTAACCCTAACCCTAACACTTACCCTTACCATAAACCTAAACCTAAACCTAAACCTAACCCTTACCCTAACGCTAAGCCTTACGCCAACCAAACCCTAACCCTTACCCTAACCCTAACCCTTACCCTAACCCTAACCCTAACCCGAACCCTAACCCCTAAACCTAACTCTAACCCTCACCCTAAACCTTAGCCCTAAACCTTACCCTTACCCTAAACCTAACCCTAACCCTAACCCTTACCCTACCCTAACCCTAACACTAAACCTAACCCCTACCCTTACCCTTACCCTTAGCCTTACCCTAACCCTAAACCTAACCCCAACCCTAACCCTAATCCTTACCCTTACTCTAACCCTAACCCTAACCCTAACCCTTACCCTAACCCTAACCCTAACAATAACCCTAACACTTTCCCTAACTCTAACCCTAACCCTAAACCTTACCCTTATCCTCACCCTAACCCTAAACTTAACCCCAACCCTAAACCTAACCCTAACGCTAACCCTTACCCTAACATTTATCCTAACCCTAACTCTAACCCTAACCCAAACCCTAACACTTACCCTTACTCTAACCCTAACCCTAACCCTAAACGTAACCCTTACCGTAACCCTAACCCTAACTCTAACCCTAAGCCTAACATTTAACCTAACCCTAAACCTAACCCTAACCCTTACCCAAACCCTAACCCTAACCCTAACCCTTACCCTAACCCTAACCCTAACCCTAACCCCTAACCCTAACTATTAACATAACCCTAACCCTAACCCTAACCCTTACCCTAACCCTTACCCTTAACCAAACCTAAATCTAAATCTAACCCTAACCCTAACCCTTACCCTAAACTGGATACTAACGCTAACTCTAACCCTAACCCTAAACCTTACCCTTACCCTAACCCTAACCCTAACCCCAAACCTGACCCTAAACCTTACCCTAACCGTAACACTTACGCTTACCCTAAACCTAACCCTAACCCTAACCCCAACACTTACCCTTTTCTAACCCTAACCCCAACACTAACCGTAACCTAACCCTAACCCTAACCCTAACCTTTACCATTACCCTAACCCTAACCCTAACCCAAACACTTACCCTTACCCTAACCCTAACCCTAACCCTTACCCTAACCCTAACCCAATCCCTAACACTTACCCTTACCCTACACCTAACCCTA
>JANJXV010000591.1:97500-190000 GCA_024803745.1 Megascapheus bottae | reverse complement strand
CTAACCCTTACCCTAACCCTAACCCTAACCATTACCCTAAACTTAATGCTAACCCTAACCCTAACCCTAAACCTTACCCTAACCCTAACCCTAACCCTAACCCCAATCCTTACCCTAACCCTTACCCTAAACCTAACCCTAGCCCTAAACCTAACCCTAACACTTACCCTTACTCTAACCGTAACCCCAACCCTATCCCTAAACCTAACCCTAACCCTAACCTTAACCCTAACCCTTACCCTAACCCTAACCCTAACCCTAACACTTACCCTTACCATAAACCTAACCCTAACCCTAACCCTTACCCTAACGCTAAGCCTTACGCCAACCAAACCCTAACCCTTACCCTAACCCTAACCCTAACCCGAACCCTAACACTTAACCCTAACTCTAACCCTCACCCTAAACCTTAACCCTAAACCTTACCCTTACCCTAAACCTAACCCTAACCCTAACCCTTACCCTACCCTAACCCTAACCCTAAACCTAACCCCTAACCTTACCCTTACCCTTAGCCTTACCCTAACCCTAAACCTAACCCCAACCCTAACCCTAATCCTTACCCTTACCCTAACCTTAACCCTAACACTAACCCTTACCCTAACCCTAACCCTAACAATAACCCTAACACTTTCCCTAACTCTAACCCTAACCCTAACCCTTACCCTTATCCTCACCCTAACCCTAAACTTAACCCCAACCCTAAACCTAACCCTAACCCTAAACCTTACCCTAACACTTACCCTAACCCTAACTCTAACCCTAACCCAAAACCTAACACTTACCCTTACTCTAACCCTAACCCTAACCCTAACACTAACCCTTACCGTAACCCTAACCCTAACTCTAACCCTAAGCCTAACACTTAACCTAACCCTAAACCTAACCCTAACCCTTACCCAAACCCTAAAACTAACCCTAACCCTTACCCTAACCCTAACCCTAACCCTAACCCTAACCCTTACCCTAACCCTAACCCTAACCCTTACCCTAACCCTTACCCTTAACCAAACCTAAATCTAAATCTAACCCTAACCCTAACCCTAACCCTTAACCTAACCCTAACCCTAAACCTAACTCTAACCCTAACCTAAGCCTAACCCTAACCCTTACCCTAACCTAACTCTAACACTTACCCTAAGCCTAACCCTAACCCTAACCCTAACCCTAACCCTTGCCCTTACCCTAACCTTAACCCTAAACCTAACACTAACCCTAACCGTAACCCTAACCTTAACCCTAAGCCTAACCCTTGCCCTTACACTAACCCTAACCTTAAACCTAACCCTAACCCTATGCCTAACCCTAAACCTAAACCTTACCCTTACTCTAACCCTAACCCTAAACCTAACCCTAAAGTTAACCCGTAACCTTAACCGTAACCCTAACGCTAACCCTAACCCTAACCCTTACCCTAACCCTAAACCTAACCCTAACCCTTACCCTTATCCTAAAACTAACCATACACCTAACACTAACCCTAACCTTAACCCTAACCTTAACCCTTACCCTAACTCTAACCCTAACCATAACCCTTACCCTAACCCTAACCCTACACCTAACCCTTACCCTAACACTAACCCTAACCCTAATCCTCACCCTAACCCTAACCCTAACCCTAACCCTTACCCTTTTCCTAATGCTAACTCAAACCATAACCCTGAACCTTACCCTTACCCTTACCTAACCCTTACCGTAAACCTAACCTTAACCCTAACACTAAAAATAAGCCTAACCCTAACCCTTACCCTGACCCTAACCCTAACCCTTACTCTAAACTTAATGCTAACCCTAACCCTAACCCTAAACCTTACCCTAACCCTAACCCTAACCCCAATCCTTACCCTAACCCTTACCCTAAACCTAAACCTAACCCTAAATCTAACCCTAACACTTACCCTTACACTAACCGTAACCCCAACCCTATCCCTAAACCTAACCCTAACCCTAACCCTTACCCTTACCCTTAACCTAACCCTAACCCTAACCCTAACACTTACCCTTACCCTAACCTTAACCCTAACCCTTACCCTAATCCTAACCCTAACCCTAACACTTACCCTTACCATAAACCTAACCCTAACCCTAACCCTTACCCTATCGCTAAGCCTTACGCCAACCAAACCCTAACCCTTACCCTAACCCTAACCCTAACCCGAACACTAACCCCTAACCCTAACTCTAACCCTCACCCTAAACCTTAACCCTAAACCTTACCCTTACCCTAAACCTAACCCTAACCCTAACCCTTACCCTACCCTAACCCTAACACTCAACCTAACCCCTACCCTTACCCTTACCCTTAGCCTTACCCTAACCCTAAACCTAACCCCAACCCTAACCCTAATCCTTACCCTTACCCTAACCCTAACCCTAACCCTTACCCTAACCCTAACCCTAACAATAACCCTAACACTTTCCCTAACTCTAACCCTAACCCTAACCCTTACCCTTATCCTCACCCTAACCCTAAACTTAACCCCAACCCTAAACCTAACCCTAACCCTAACCCTTACCCTAACACTTACCCTAACCCTAACTCTAACCCTAAGCCTAACACTTAACATAACCCTAAACCTAACCCTAACCCTTACCCAAACCCTAACCCTAACCCTAACCCTTACCCTAACCCTAACCCTAACCCTAATCCCTAACCCTAACACTTAACATAACCCTAAGTCTAACCCTAACCCTTACCCTAACCCTTACCCTTAACCAAACCTAAATCCAAATCTAACCCTAACCCTAACCCTAACCCTTAACCTAACCCTAACCCTAAACCTAACTCTAACCCTAACCTAAACCTAACCCTAACCCTTACCCTAACCTAACCCTAACACTTACCCTAAGCCCAACCCTAACCCTAACCCTAACCCTTGCCCTTACCCTAACCCTAACCCTAAACCTAACACTAACCCTAACCCAAACCCTAACACTTACCCTTACTCTAACCCTAACCCTAACCCTAACCCTAACCCTTACCGTAACCCTAACCCTAACTCTAACCCTAAGCCTAACACTTAACATAACCCTAAACCTAACCCTAACCCTTACCCAAACCCTAACCCTAACCCTAACCCTAACCCTAACCTTAAACTTAACCCTAACCCTATGCCTAACCCTAAACCTAAAACTTACCCTTACCCTAACCATAACCCTAACCCTAACCTTAACCCTAATCTTAACCCTAACCCTAACTCTAACCCTAACCCTAACCCTTACCCTAACCCTAAACCTAACCCTAACCCTTACCCTTACCCTAACCCTAACCCTAAACCTAACCCTAACCCTAACACTAACCCTAACCTTAACCCTAACCCTAACCCTAAACTTTACCTTAACTCTAACACTAAAAATAACCCTAACCATTACCCTAACCCTAACCCTAACCCTTACCCTAACCCTAACCATAACCCCAATCCTTACACTAACCCTTAATCTAAACCTAACCCTAACCCTAAACCTAACCCTAACACTTACCCTTACTCTAACCCTAACCCCTACCATATCCCTAAACCTAACCCTAAACCTAACCCTTACCCTTACACTTAACCTAACACTAACCCTAACCCTAAACCTAACACTTACCCTTACCCAAACCCTAACCCTTACACTTACCCTAACCCTAACCCTAACCCTAACACTTACCCTTACCATAAACCTAACCCTAACCCTAAACCTTACCCTAACCCTAAGCCTTACGCCAACCAAACCCTAACCCTTACCCTAACCCTAACCTTAACCCGAACCCTAACACCTAACCCTAACTCTAACCCTCACCCTAAACCTTAACCCTAAACCTTACCCTTACCCTAAACCTAACCCTAACCCTAACCCTAACCCTTACCCTACCCTAACCCTAACCCTAAACCTAACCCCTACCCTTACCCTTACCCTTAGCCTTACCCTAAACCTAAACCTAACCACAACCCTAACCCTAATCCTTACCCTTACCCTAACACTAATCCTAACCCTTACCCTAAACCTAACCCTAACCCTAACCCTAACACTTACCCTAACTCTAACCCTAACCCTAACCCTTACCCTTATCCTCACCCTAACCCTAAACTTAACCCCAACCCTAAACCTAACCCTAACCTTAACCCTTACCCTAACACTTACCCTAACAATAACCCTAACCCAAACCCTAACACTTAACCTTACTCTAACCCTAACCCTTACCGTAAACCTAACCCTAATTCTAACCCTAAGCCTAACACTTAACCTAACCCTAAACCTAACCCTAACCCTTACCCAAACCCTAACCCTAACCCTAACCCTAACCCTTACCCTAACCCTAACCCTAACACTAACCCCTAACCCTAACCCTTAACCTAACCCTAACCCAAACCCTAACCCTAACCCTTACCCTTAACCAAACCTAAATCTAAATCTAACCCTAACCCTAACCCTATCCCTAACGCTTACCCTTAACCTAACCCTAAACCTAACTCTAACCCTAACCTAAACCTAACCCTAACCCTTACCCTAACCTAACCCTAACACTTACCCTAAGCCTAACCCAATCCTTAACCCTAACCCTAACCCTAACCCTTGCCCTTACCCTAACCCTAACCCTAAACCTAACACTAACCCTAACCCTAAACCTAACCTTAACCCTAAGCCTAACCCTTGCCCTTACACTAACCCTAACCCTAAACCTAACCCCAACCCTATTCCTAAACCTAAACCTAAACCTTACCCTTACCCTAACCCTAACCCTAAACCTAACCCTAACCCTAAACTTAACCCTAACCTTAACCCTAACCCTAACTCTAACCCTAACCCTAACCTTATCCTAACCCTAAACCTAACCCTAACCCTTACCCTTACCCTAACCCTAACCCTAAACCTAACCCTAACCCTAAACCTAACCCTTACCCTTACCCTAACCCTAAACCTAACCCTAACCCTTACCCTTACCATAACCCTATCCCTAACCCTAAACCTTAACCTTACACTAAACTTAACCGTAACCCTAACCCTAACCCTAACACTTACCCTAAACCTAACCCTAACCCTAACCATAACACATAACCTTAGCCTAACTCTAACCCTAACCCTAAGCGTAACCCTAACCCTAACCCTAATCCTTAAATGTACCCAATCCCTAAACCTATCCTTAACCCCAACCCCAAACCTAACCCTAACCCTAACCCTAACACTTACACTTACCTTAACCCTAACCCTAATCCTAACCCTAACCTTACCCTTACCCTTACCCTAACCCTAACCCTAACCCTAACCCTAATCCTAACCCTAACCTTACCCTTAAACTAACCCTAACCCTAAACCTAACCCTATCTCTTACCCTAATCCTAACCCTTACCCTTACCCTAAACCTAACCCTAACCCTTAAACAAACCCTAACCCTAAACTTAACCCTTACCCTAAACCTAACCCTAAGCCTAACCCCAAAACCTAACCCTAACCCTAACCATAAACCTTACCCTAACCCTAACCCTAAACTTAAGCCTAACCGTAACCTTAAACGTAACCTTAACCCGAACCCTAACCCTTACCCTGCCCTTACCCTAACCCTAACCCAAAACTTAACACTAACCCTAACACTAACCCTAACCCTAACACTTACCCTTACCCTAACCCTAACCCTAAACCTAACCCTCACCCTAACCCTAACCCTAACCCTAGCCTCTAACCTAACCCTAAACCTAAACCTAATGCTTACCCTTATCCTAAAACTAACCCTAACACTAACACTTACCCTTACCCTAAACCCTACCCTAACCCTAACCCTTAACCTAACCCTAAACCTAACCCTAATCCTTACCCTTATCCTAAACCTAACCCTACCACTAACACTTATCCTTACCCTAAACCCTACCCTAAACCTAACCCTAACCCTAACCCTTACCCTAACCTAACCCTAATCCTTACACTAACCCTAACCCTAACCCTAACGTTTACCTTAACCCTAACCCTAAACCTAACCCTAACCCTTACCCTAACCCTAACCCTAACCCTTACCCTAACCCTAACCTTAGACCTAACCCTAACCCGAATCCTAACCCTAACCTTAACCCTAAACCTAACCCTAACCCTTGCCCTTACCCCAACCCTAACTCTAAACCTACCACTAACCCTAACCCGAACCCGAACCCGAACACTAACCCTTACCCTCTTCCTAAACCTAACCCTAAACCTAACCCTAACCCTAACCCTAACCCTCGCCATTAAACTAACAATAACCCTAACCCTTACCCTAACCCTAATCCTAACCCTTACCCTAACCCTAACCCTAAGCCTAACCCATAACACTAACCCTCAACGTACCTCTAACCCTAACCCTAACTCTAACCCTAACCCTAACCCTAACCCTAACTTTAACCCTAACCCTAACCCTGACCCTAAACTTAACCCTAACCCTAACCCTAACCCTTGCCCTTACCCTAACCCTAACCCTAAACCTAACACTAACCCTAACCCTAAACCTAACCCTAACACTTACCCTTACCCTAACCCTAACCCTAAACCTAAGCCTCTCCCTAACATTAACCTTAAACCTAACCTCTAACCCTAACACTAAACCTAACTTTAATCCTAAACCTCATCCCAAATCTAACACTAACACTAACAGTTAACCTTACCCTAACCCCTACCCTAACGCCAACCCTAACCCTAAACCTTACCCTAACCCTAACCTTAACCCTAACCCTTACGCTCACCCTGACACTAAACCTAACCCTGACCCTAACCCTAACCCTCCCCCTTACCCTTACCCTAACACTAACCCTTACCCTTACCCTGACACTAACCCTAACCCTTACCCTAACCCCTACCCTAACACTAACCCAAACGCTAACCCTAACCCTAACCCTAACCCTTACCCTAACCTTAACCCTAACCCAAAAACTTACACTTACCCTAACATTAACCCTAACCCTAACCCTAACCCTACAACAAAACCTGACCCTATCCCTCACCCTAACCCTAACCCTACACCTAACCCTTACCCTTACCCTAACCCTAACCCTATCCCTTACCCTAAACCTAACCCTAACCCTAACCCTTATCCTTACCCTAACCCTAACCCTAACCCTAATCCTAAACCTAACCTTAACCCTAAACCTAAACCTTACCCTTTCCCTTACCCTAACCCTAAACCTAAACCTAACCCTAACCCTCACCCTTACCCTAAACCTAACCTAACCCTAACCCTTACCCTTACCCTTACCCTAAACCTAACCCTAACCCTAAACCTTACCCTTACCCTAACCCTAACACTAACCCTTACCCTAAACCTAACCCTAAATCTAAAACTAACCCTTACCGTTACACTTACCCTAACCCTAACCCTAACCCTAACCCTAACACTTACCCTAACCTTAAACCTAACCCTAAACCTTACCCTTACCCTAACCCTAACCCTAAACATAACCCCAACCCTAAAACTAACCCTAACCCTAACGTTACCCTAACACTTACCCTAACCTTAACCCTAACCCTAACCCTAACACTTACCCTTACCCTAACCCTAACACAAACCCTAACCCTTACCCTAAACCTAACCCTATAACTAACCCTAACCCTTACCCTAACCCTAAACCTAACCCTAACCCTAACCCTTACGCTAACCCTAACCCTAACACTAACCCTTACCCTTACCCTAACCCTAACCCTAAACTTAATGCTATCCCTAACCCTAACCCTAAACCTAACCCTTACCCTAACACTAACCTTAACCCTAATCCTTACCCTAACTCTAACCCTAACCCTAAACCTTACCCTTTCCCTAACCCTAACCCTAACTCTAACCCAACCTTAACCCTAACCCTAACCATAAGCCTAAACCTAACCCTTACCCTAACCCTAACCCTAACCCTTAAACTAAACTTGATGCTAACCCTAACCCTAACCCTAAAACTTATCCTTACCCTAACCCTAACCCTAACCCCAATCCTTACCCTAACCCTTACCCTAACCCTAACACTTACGCTTACCCTAAACCTAACAATAACTCTAACCCAAACCCTAACACTTACCCTTACTCTAACCCTAACCCCAACATTAACCCTAACCCTAACCCTAAACCTAATCCTAACCCTTACCCTTACCCTAACCCTAACCCTAAACCTAACCCTAACCCTAACCCTTACCGTAACCTTAACCTTTACCCCAACCTAAACCTAACCCTCACCCTAACCCTAACCCTAACCCGAACCCTTTCTGTACCCTAACCCTAACACTAAACCTAATCCTTAACCTTACCCTAAGCATAAACCTAACATTAACCCTTCCCCTAACTCTAACCCTAACCCTAACCTTGAACTTAATGCTCACCCTAACCCTAACCCTAACCCTTACCCTTACCCTAACCCCAACTACAAACCTTACCCCTTCCCTAACCCTAACCGTAACCCTTAACCTTACCCTAAACCTAACCCTAAACATAACCCTAAGCATAACCCTAACCCCTAACTCTAACTCTAACCCTAATCCTAAACCTTACCCTTACCCTAACCCTAACCTAAACCCTAACCCTACCCCTGACACTTTCCCTTAGCCTAACCCTAACGCTAATTCTAACCCTAACCCTTACTCTTTCCCTAACCCTAACACTAAACCTAACCCTAATCCTAAACCTAAACCTTACTCTTACCCAAAACCTAACCCTAACCTTACCCTAACCCTAACCCTACCCCTAATCCTAACACTAACCCCTAACCCTAACCCTAATCCTAAACGTAACCCTAAACCTAACACTAACCCTTACCCTAACCCTAACCCTAAACCTAACCCTAAACCTAACCCTTACCCTTACCGTAACACTAACCCTAAACCTAACCGTAACCCTAACCCTAACTCTTACCCTAACCGTAATCCTAACCATAACCCTAACCCTTACCCTTCCCCTAATCCTAACACACCCTTACCCTTACCCTAACCCTAACCCTAAACTTAATGGTAACCCTTAACCTAAACCTAAACCTCACTCTTACCCTAACACTAAACCCAACCCTAACCCTAACCCTAAACCTTACCCTTACCCTTACCCTTACCCTAAACCTAACCCTAACCTTAAACCTAACCTTAACCCTAAACCTAACCATAATCCTAACCCTAACCTTACCGTAACCCTAACCCTAACCCTTACCCTAAACTTAATGCTAACCCTAACCCTAACCCTAAACCTTACCCTTACCCTAGCCCTAACCCTAACCCCAATCCTTATGCTAACCCTTACCCTAAACCTAACCATAACCCTAAACCTAACCCTAACACTTACCCTTATTCTAACCCTAACCCAAAACTAACCCTGAATCTAACCCTAACCCTAACCCTTACCCTTACCCTTAACCTAACCCTAACCCTAACTCTAACCCTAACACTTACCCTTACCCTAAACCTAACCCTAACCCTAACCCTTACCCTAACCCTAACCCTTACAGCAACCTAACCCTAACCCTTACCCTAACCCTAACCCTAACCAGAACCCTAACCCCTAAACCTCACCTGAACCTTAACCCTAAACGTTACCCTTACCCTGACCCTAACCCTAACCCTAACCCTTACGCTTACCCTAACGCCAAACCTAACCCTAACCCTAACCCTAACCCTAAACCTAACCTTAACCCTAACCCTTACTCTTACCCTAAAACTAACCCTTACCCTAACACTTACCCTTACCCGTACCCTAACCCTAACCCTAACCCTAACCCTAAACCCTACACTTACCCTAACCCAAACACTAACTCTTACCACAACCCTAACCCTAACTCTAAACGTTACCCTTACCCTTACCCTTACCCTTAACGTTACCCTAACACTAAACCTAACCCTAAACCTAACCCGAACCCTTACCCTTACCCTAACCCTAACTCTAACCCTAACCCTTACCCAAACCCTAACCCTAACCCTACCCCTAACCCTTACCCTAACCCTAACCCTAACCCTAACCCTAACACTTACACTAACCCTTACCCTTACCCTAACCCTAACCCTAACCCAAACCTTAACCCCAACACTAAACCTAACCCTAACCCTAACCCTAACCCTAACCATAACCATAACCCTAACACTAACCGTAACCCTAACCCTTATCCTAAGCCTAACCCTAACCCTAGCCTTAAACCTAACCCTAACAATAACCCTAACCTTAACCCTAACCATAACCCTAAGCCTAAACATAACCCTAACCCTAACCCTAACCATAACCATAACCCCAACCCTAACCCTAACCCTAAACCTAACCCTAACCTTAACCCCAACACTAAACCTAACCCTAACCCCAACCCTAACCCTTACCCTTCCCCTAACCCTAACCCTAAACTTAACCCTAACTCTAATCCTAAACCTAACCCTTACACTTACCCTAACCCTAACCCTAAACCTAACCCTCACCCTAACCCTAACCCTTACCCTTACCCTTACCATAACCCTAACCCTAACCCTAAACCTAACCCTAACCCTAACCATAACCATAACCCTTACCCTTAAACTAACAATAACCCTAACCCTTACCCTAACCCAAAACCTAAACCTAACCCTAAACCTTACCCTTACCCTCACCCTAACCCTAAACTTAACCTTAACAATAGACCCAACCGTATCCCTTATCCTTACCCAAACCCTAACCCTAACCCTATCCCTAACCCTAACCCTAACCCTAAACCTAACCCTTACCCTTACCCTAAACCTAACCCTAAACCTAACCCTAACGCTTACTCTTACCCTAACCCTAACCCTAACCCTAACCCTAAACCTAACCTTAACCCTAACCCTTACCCTAACCCTAACCCTAACCCTAACCCTAACCTTTATCCTTACCCTAACCCTAACCATAACCCTAACCCTAAACATAACCGTAACTCTAAACCTAACCTATACCCTTTCCCTTAAACTAACCCTAAACCTAAACCTAACCCTAACCCTTACCCTTAATCTAACCCTAAACCTAACCCTAAACCTAACCCTAACCCTAACCTTAACCCTAACCCTCACCCTTACCATAAACATAACCCTAACCCTAACCCTTACCCTTACCATTAACCTAACCCTAACCCTAACCCTAAACCTTACCCTTACCCTAACCCTAACACTAACCCTTACCCTAACCCTAACCCTAACTCTAAACCTAACTCGTACCCTTACCCTTACCCTAACCCTAAACCTAACCCTAACCCTAACCCTAACCCTAACCCTTACCCTTACCTAAACATAACCCTAAGCCTAACCCTTACCCTAACCCTAACCCTAACCCTAACCCTAATCTTAACATTAACCCTAACCCTAAAACTAACCTAACCCTAACCCTAACCCTAAACATAACCCTAACCCTAACCCTAACCCTAACCCCTACCCTTACCCTAACTCTAACCCTAAAACTAATCCTAACCCCAACCCTAACCCTAACCATTACCCTTACCCTAAACCTAACCCTAACTCTAACCCTAACCCTAACCTACCAACTAAACCTAACCCTAATCCTAACCCTTAACCTAACCCTAACCCTAACCCTAGCACTTACCCTTACCCTAACCCTATCCCTTATCCTAACCCTAACCCTAACCCTAACCATTAACCTAACATTAACACTAACCCTAACCCCTAACCCTAAAGCATACCCTAACCCTAACCCTAACCCTAACCCTAAACCTTACCCTTACCCTAACCCTAAACCTAAACCTATCCCTAACCCTAAACCTAACACTAACCCTAACCCTAACCCTAAACTTACCCTTACCTTAACCCTAACCCTCAACCTAAACCTAACCCTCACCCTAACCCTAACCCTAACCCTAACCCTAACCTCTAACCCTAACCCTAAACCTAAACCTAATCCTTACCCTTATCCTAAACCTAACCCTAACACTAACACTTACCCTTAACCTAACAACTACCCTAACCCTAACCCTAACCCTAAGCCTTACCCTAACCCTAACCCTAACACTTACCCTTACCCTAACATTAACACCAACCATAAACCTATCCCTAACATTAATCCTTACCCTTAACCTAAACCTAACCCTAACCCTTACCCTAAACCTAACCCTAAACCTAAACCTAAACCTAACCCTAACCCTAACAGTTACCTTACCCTCACCCTAACCCTAACCCTTAACCTAACCCTAACACTAACACTAACCACTTACCATAACTCTAACCCTAACCCTAACCCCTAACCCTAACCCTAACCATAACCAAAACCCTTACCCTTACCCTAACCCTAACCCTAACCCTAACACTTACACTAACCCTAACTCCTACCCTAACCCTAACCCTAACCCTAACCCTAACACTTACACTAACCCTTACCCTTACCCTAACCCTAACCCTAACACAAACCTTAACCCCAACACTAAACCTAACCCTAACCCTAACCCTAACCCTAACCATAACCATAACCCTAACACTAACCCTAACCCTAAACCTTATCCTAAGCCTAACCCTAACCCTAAACTTAACCCTAACCCTAACCCTAACCCTAACCTTAACCCTAACCATAACCCTAAGCCTAAACATAACCCTAACCCTAACCCTAACCCTAACCATAACCATAACCCCAACCCTAACCCTAACCCTAACCTTAACCCCAACACTAAACCTAACCCTAACCCCAACCCTAACCCTTACCCTTCCCCTAACCCTAACCCTAAACTTAACCCTAACGCTAATCCTAAACCTAACCCTTACACTTACCCTAACCCTAACCCTAAACCTAACCCTAAACCTAACCCTAACCCTAACCATAACCCTAAACCTTACCCTTACCCTTACCCTAACCCTAACCCTAACCCTAAACCTAACCGTAACCCTAACCATAACCATAACCCTTACCCTTAAACTAACAATAACCCTAACCCTTACCCTAACCCAAACCCTAAACCTAACCCTAACACTTACCCTTACCCTCACCCTAACCCTAACCTTAACCTTAACAATAGACCCAACCGTATCCCTTATCCTTACCCAAACCCTAACCCTAACCCTATCCCTAACCCTAACCCTAACCCTAAACCTAACCCTTACCCTTACCCTAAACCTAACCCTAAACCTAACCCTAACGCTTACTCTTACCCTAACCGTAACCCTAACCCTAAACCTAACCTTAACCCTAACCCTTACCCTAACCCTAACCCTAACCCTAACCCTAACCCTAACCTTTATCCTTACCCTAACCCTAACCATAACCCTAACCCTAAACATAACCGGAACTCTAAACCTAACCTATACCCTTTCCCTTAAACTAACCCTAAACCTAAACCTAACCCTAACCCTTACCCTTAATCTAACCGTAAACCTAACCGTAAACCTAACCCTAACCCTAACCTTAACCCTAACCCTCACCCTTACCATAAACATAACCCTAACCCTAATCCTTACCCTTACCATTAACCTAACCCTAACCCTAACCCTAAACCTTACCCTTACCCTAACCCTAACACTAACCCTTACCCTAACCCTAATCCTAAGCCTAACTCTAAACCTAACCCGTACCCTTAAACTTACCCTAACCCTAAACTTAACCCTAACCCTAACCCTAACCCTAACCCTTACCCTTACCTAAACTTAACCCTAAGCCTAACCCTTACCCTAACCCTAACCCTAACCCTAACCCTAATCTTAACATTAACCCTAACCCTAAACCTAACCTAACCCTAACCCTAACCCTAAACATAACCCTAACCCTAACCCTAACCCTAACCCCTACCCTTACCCTAACTCTAACCCTAAAACTAATCCTAACCCCAACCCTAACCCTAACCATTACCCTTACCCTAAACCTAACCCTAACTCTAACCCTAAACCTAACCTATCACCTAAACCTAACCCTAATCCTAACACTTAACCTAACCCTAACCCTAACCCTAGCACTTACCCTTACCCTAACCCTATCCCTTATCCTAACCCTAACCCTAACCCTAACCCTTAACCTAACATTAACACTAACCCTAACCCCTAACCCTAACCCATACCCTAACCATAACCCTAACCCTAACCCTAAACCTTACCCTTACCCTAACCCTAAACCTAAACCTATCCCTAACCCTAAACCTAACACTAACCCTAACCCTAACCCTAACCTTACCCTTACCCTAACCCTAACCCTAAACCTAAACCTATCCCTCACCCTAACCCTAACCCTAACCCTAACCTCTAACCATAACCCTAAACCTAAACCTAATTCTTACCCTTATCCTAAACCTAACCCTAACACTAACACTTACCCTTAACCTGACAACTACCCTAACCCTAACCCTAACCCTAAGCCTTACCCTAACCCTAACCATAACCCTTACCCTTACCCTAACATTAACACCAACCATAAACCTATCCCTAACATTAATCCTTACCCTTAACCTAAACCTAACCCTAACCCTTACCCTAAACATAACCCTAAACCTAACCCTAAACCTAAACCTAACCCTAACCCTAACAGTTGCCTTACCCTCACCCTAACCCTAACTCTTAACCTAACCCTAACCCTAACACTAACCACTTACCATAACTCTAACCCTAACCCTAACCCCTAACCCTAACCCTAACCATAACCAAAACCCTTACCCTTACCCTAACCCTAACCCTAACCCTAACACTTACACTAACCCTAACTCCTACCCTAACCCTAACCCTAACACTTACACTAACCCTTACCCTTACCCTAACCCTAACCCTAACCCAAACCTTAACCCCAACACTAAACCTAACCCTAACCCTAACCCTAACCCTAACCCTAACCATAACCCTAACACTAACCCTAACCCTAACCCTTATCCTAAGCCTAAACCTAACCCTAACCTTAACCCTAACCCTAACCCTAACCTTAACCCTAACCATAACCCTAAGCCAAAACATAACCCTAACCCTAACCCTAACCATAACCATAACCCCAACCCTAACCCTAAACCTAAACCTAACCCTAACCTTAACCCCAACACTAAACCTAACCCTAACCCCAACCCTAACCCTTACCCTTCCCCTAACCCTAACCCTAAACTTAACCCTAACGCTAATCCTAAACCTAACCCTACACTTACCCTAACCCTAACCCTAACCCTAACCCTAAACCTAACCCTAACCCTAACCATAACCCTAAACCTTACCCTTACCCTTACCCTAACCCTAACCCTAACCCTAAACCTAACCCTAACCCTAACCATAACCATAACCCTTACCCTTAAACTAACAATAACCCTAACCCTTACCCTAACCCAAACCCTAAACCTAACCCTAACCTTAACAATAGACCCAACCGTATCCCTTATCCTTACCCAAACCCTAATCCTAACCCTATCCCTAACCCTAACCCTAATCCTAAACCTAACCCTTACCCTTAACCTAAACCTAACCCTAAACCTAACCCTAACGCTTACTCTTACCCTAACCCTAACCCTAACCCTAAATCTAACCTTAACGCTAACCCTAACCCTAACCCTAACCCTAACCCTAACCTTTATCCTTACCCTAACCCTAACCATAACCCTAACCCTAAACCTAACCGTAACTCTAAACCTAACCCTTACCATTTCCCTTAAACTACCCCTAAACCTAAACCTAACCCTAACCCTTACCCTTAATCTAACCCTAAACCTAACCCTAAACCTAACCCTAACCCTAAACTTAACCCTAACCCTCACCCTTACCATAAACATAACCCTAACCCTAATCCTTACCCTTACCATTAACCTAACCCTAACCCTAACCCTAAACCTTACCCTTACCCTAAACCTAACACTAACCCTTACCCTAACCCTAACCCTAACCCTAACCCTAACTCTAAACCTAACCCTTACCCTTACCCTTACCCTAACCCTAAACCTAACCCTAACCCTAACCCTAACCCTTACCCTTACCTAAACATAACCCAAAGCCTAACCCTAACCCTAACCTTAACCCTAACCCTCACCCTTACCATAAACATAACCCTAACCCTAATCCTTACCCTTACCATTAACGTAACCCTAACCCTAACCCTAAACCTTACCCTTACCCTAACCCTAACACTAACCCTTACCCTAACCCTAACCCTAACCCTAACTCTAAACCTAACCCTAACCCTTACCCTTACCCTAACCCTAAACCTAACCCTAACCCTAACCCTAACCCTTACCCTTACCTAAGCATAACCCTAAGCCTAACCATTACCCTAACCCTAACCCTAACCCTAAAACTTACCCTAACCCTAACCCTAACCCTAACTCTAACCCTTACCCTTACCCTAACCCTAACGCTAAACTTAACCCCAACCCTAAACCTAACCCTAACCCTAATGTTACCCTAACACTTACCCTAACCTTAAACCTAACCCTAACCCTAACACTTACCCTTACCCTAACCCTAACCCTAACCCTAACCCTTACCCTAAACCTAACCCTAACCCCTAACCCTTAACCTAACCCTAACACTAACCCTAACCCCTTACCCTAACTCTACCCCTACCCTAACCCTACCCCTAACCATAACCTCTAACCCTTACCATAAATCTAACCCTAACCCTTACCCTAAATCTAACCCTAACCCTAACCCCATACCCTTACCGTAATCCTAACCCTAACCCTAACACTTACCCTCACACTAACCCCTACACTAACCCTAACCCTAACACTAACCCTTACCCTAACCCTAACTCTTACCCTTACCCTAACCCTAACCCTAAACTTAAACCCAACACTAAACCTAAACCTAAACCTAACCCTAACCATAACCATAACCCTAACTCTAACCCTAACCCTAACCCTAACCATAACCCTAACCATAACCCTAACAATAACCCTAACCGTAACCCTAACCATAACCATAACCTTAACCCTAACCCTAAACCAAAACCTAACCCTAACCTTAAACCCAACACAAAACCTAACCCTAACCCTAACCCTAACCCTTACACTTACCCTAACCCTAACCCTAAACTTAACCGTAAAGCTAATTCTAAACCTAACCCTTACACTTACCCTAACCCTAACCCTAACCCTAAACCTCACCCTAACCCTGACCATAACCCTAACCCTTACCCTTACCCTATCCCTAAACCTAACCCTAAACCTAACCCTAACCCTAACCCTAACCCTCACCCTTAAACTAAGAATAACCCTAACCCTTACCCTAACCCTAATCCTAACCCTTACCCTAACCCTAACCCTAAGCCTAACAAAAAACACTAACTCTCAACGTAACTCTAACCCTAAACCTAACTCTAACCCTAACCCTAACCCTTACCCTAACCCTAAACCTAACCCTTGTCCTAACCATAACCCTAACCCTAACCTTAACCCTAACCCTAACCCTGACCCTAAACTTAACAATAACCCTAACCCTAACCCTTGCCCTTACCCTAACCCTAACCCTAAACCTAACACTAACCCTAACCCTAAACCTAACCCTAACACTTACCCTTACCCTAACCCTAACCCTAAACCTAAGCCTCTCCCTAACCCTAACCTTAACCCTAACCTCTAACCCTAACACTAAACCTAACCCTAATCCTTACCCTTATCCTAAATCTAACACTAACACTAACAGTTACCCTTACCCTAAAACCTACCCTAACGGTAACCCTAACCCTAACCCTTACCCTCCCCTTTACCCTTACCCTAACACTATCCCTAACCCTTACCCTAACGCCTACCCTAACCCTAACCCAAACGCTAACCCTAACCCTAACGCTTACCCTAACCCTAACCCTAACCCAAACCCTTACACTTACCCTAACATTAACCCTAACCCTAACTCTAACCCTAACCCTAATCCTGACCCTATCCCTAACCCTAACCCTAACCCTACACCTAACTCTTACCCTTACCCTAAACCTAACCCTAAGCCTAACCCTAACCCTTAACCTTACCCTAACCCTAAGCCTAACCGTAACCCTAAACCTAACCTTAACCCTAACCCTTACCCTAACCCTAACCCTAACCCTAACCCTAACCCTTATCCTTACCCTAACCCTAAACCTAATCCTAAACCTAACCGTAACCCTAAACCTAACCTTACACTTTCCCTTACCCTAACCCTAAACCTAAACCTAACCCCAACCCTTATCCTTGGCCTAACCCTAACCCTAACCCTAAACCTAACCGTAACCCTAACCTTAACCCTACCCCCACCCTTTCCCTAAACCTAACCCTAACCCTAACCCTTACCCTTAACCTTACCCTCACCCTAACCATAACCCTAAACCTTACCCTTACCCTCACCCTAACCCTAATCCTTAAACTAACCCTAACACTAACACTAAGCCCTTACTGTAACTCTAAACCTAACCCTAAACCCTAACCCTAACCCTAACCATAACCAAAACCCTTACCCTTACCATAACCCTAACCCTAACCCTAACACTTACACTTATCCTAACTCCTACCCTAACCCTAACCCTTACCCTTACCCTAACCCTTACCCTTACCCTAACCCTAACCCTAACCCAAACCTTAACCCCAACACTAAACCTAAACCTAACCCTAACCCTAACCCTAAACATAACCCTAACCCTAACCATAACTATAACCATAACCATAACCCTAACACTAACCCTAACCCTAACCCTTATCCTAAGCCTAACCCAACCCTAACCTTAACCCTAACCCTAACCCTAACCTTAACCCTAACCCTAACCATAACCCTTACCCTAACCCTAACCCTAATCCTAACCCTAACCCTAACCCTAACCCTAACCTTAACCCTAACCCTAACCATAACCCTAACCCTAACCATAACCATAACCATAACCATAACCCCAACCCTAACCCTAACCCTAACTCTAACACTAACCTTAACCCAACCCTAAACCTAATCCTAACCCCAACCCTAACCCTTACCCTTCCCCTAAACCTAACCCTAACCCTAAACTTAACCCTAACGCTAATCCTAAACCTACCCCTAACAGTTACCCTAACCCTAACCCTAACCCTAAACCTAACCCTAACCCTAACCATAACCCTAACCCTTACCCTTACCCTAACCCTAACCCTAACCCTAACCATAACCCTTACCCTTAAACTAACAATAACCCTAACCCTTACCCTAACCCAAACCCTAAACCTAACCCTAACCCTTACCCTTACCCTCACCCTAACCCTAAACTTAACAATAGCCCCAACCGTATCCCTTATCCCTACCCAAACCCTAACCCTAACCCTATCCCTAACCCTAACCCTAACCCTAAACCTAACCCTTACCCTTACCCTAAACATAATCCTAAACCTAACCCTAACCCTTACCCTTACCATAACCCTAACCCTAAACCTAACCCTAACCTTAACCCTAACCCTTACACTAACCCTAACCCTAACCCTAACCCTAACCCTTATCCTTACCCTAAGCCTAACCATAACCCTACCCCTAAACCTAACCGTAACTCTAAACCTAACCGTTACGCTTTCCCTTGAACTAAACCTAAACCTAAACCTAACCCTAACACTTACCCTTAATCTAACCCTAAACCTAAACCTAAACCTAACCCTAACCCTAACCTTAACCCTAACACTCACCCTTACCATAAACCTAACCTTAACCCTAACCCTTACCCTTACCCTTACCCTAACCCTAACCCTAACCCTAACCTTAAACCTTACCCTTACCCTAACCCTAACACTAACCCTTACCCTAACCCTAACCCTAACCCTAACCCTAACCCTAACCCCTTACCCTAACTCTAACCTTAAACCTAACCCTACCCCTAACCATAACCTCTAACCCTTACCCTAAATCTAACCCTAACCCTTACCCTAAACCTAACCCTAACCCTAACCCTAACCCTGACCCTTACCTTAACCCTAACCTAACCCTTACCCTTACCCTAACGATAACCCTAACCCTAAACCTAACCCTAACCATAACCCTAACCCTTACCCTTACCCTTACCCTAACCCTAACCCTAACCCTAACCTTAAACCTTACCCTTACCCTAACCCTAACACTAACCCTTACCCTAACCCTAACCCTAACTCTAAACCTAACCTTTACCCTTACCCTTACCATAACCGTAAACCTAGCTCTAACCCTAACCCTAACCCTTACCCTTACCTAACCATAACCCTAAGCCTAACCCTTACCCTAACCCTAACCTAACCCTAGAACTTACCCTAACCCTAACCCTAACCCTAACTCTAACCCTTACCCTTACCCTAACCCTAACCCTAAACTTAACCCCAACCCTAAGCCTAACCCTAACCCTAATGTTACCCTAACACTTACCCTAACCTTAAACCTAACCCTAACCCTAACACTTACCCTTACCCTAACCCTAACCCTAACCCTAACCCTAACCCTTACCCTAAACCTAACCCTAACCCCTAACCCTTACCCTAACCCTAACCCTAACCCTAACCCCTTACCCTAACTCTAACCTTAAACCTAACCCTACCCCTAACCATAACCTCTAACCCTTACCCTAAATCTAACCCTAACCCTTACCCTAAACCTAACCCTAACCCTAACCCTAACCCTGACCCTTACCTTAACCCTAACCCTAACCCTTACCCTTACCCTAACGATAACCCTAACCCTAAACCTAACCCTAACCCTAACCCTAACCCTAGCAGTTTCCCTTACCCTAACCCTAACCCTAACCCTTAACCTAACCCTAACACTAACCCTAACCCCTTACCCAAAATCTAACCCTAACCCTAACACCTTACCTTTACCCTAATCCTAACCCTAACCCTAACACTTACCCTTACCCTAACCCCTACCCTAACCCTAACATTAACCCTAACCCTTACCCTAACCCTAACCCAAACCCTAAACCTAACCCTTACCCTAACCCTAACCCTAAACCTAAGCCTCTCCCTAACCCTAACCTTAACCCTAACCTCTAACCCTAACACTAAACCTAACCCTAATCCTTACCCTTATCCTAAATCTAACACTAACACTTACAGTTACCCTTACCCAAATCCCTACCCTAACCCTACCCTAAACCTAACCCTAACCCTAACCCTAACCCTAAACCTGACCCTATCCCTAACCCTAACCCTAACCCTACACCTAACCCTTACCCTTACCCTAAACCTAACCATAAGCCTAACCCTAACCCTTAACATTACCCTAACCCTAACCGTAACCCTAAACCTAACCTTAACCCTAACACTCACCCTTACCATAAACCTAACCCTAACCCTTATCCTTACCCTAACCCTAACCCTAACCCTAATCCTAAACCTAACTGTAACCCTAAACCTAACCTTACCCTTTCCCTTACCCTAACCCTAAACCTAAACCTAACCCTAACCTTAACCCTCACCCTCACCCTTACCCTAAACCTAACCCTAACCCTAACCCTTACCCTTACCCATACCCTAACCCTAACCCTAACCCTAAACCTTACTCTTACCCTCACCCTAACCCTAACACTTAACCTAACACTAACACTAACACTAACCCCTTACCGTAAATCTAACCCTAACCCTAACACCTAACCCTAAGCCTAACCATAACCAAAACCCTTACCCTTACCCTAACCCTAACCCTAACACTTACACTTACCCTAACTCCTACCCTAACCTAACCCTAACCCTAACCCTTACCCTAACCCTTACCCTTACCCTAACCCTAACCCTAACCCAAACCTTAACCCCAACACTAAACCTAACCCTAACCCTAACCCTAACCATAACCCTAACCCTAACCATAACCATAACCATAACCATAACCCTAACACTAACCCGAACCCTAAACCTTATCCTAAGGCTAAACCTAACCCTAACCTTAACCCTAACCCTAACCCTAAACTTAACCCTAACCATAAACCTAACCCTAACCCTAACCCTAACCATAACCCCAACCCTAAACCTAACTCTAACCCTAACCCTAACCTTAACCCCAACACTAAACCTAACCCTATCCCCAACACTAACCCTTACCCTTCCCCTAACCCTAACCCTAAACTTAACCCTAACGCTAATCCTAAACCTAACCCTTACACTTACCTTAACCCTAACCCTAACCCTAAACCTAACCCTAACCCTAACCGTAACCCTAACCTTACCCTTACCCTAACCCTAACCCTACCCTAAACCTTATCCTTACCCTAACCTTAACCCTAACCATAACCCTAAACCTAACCCTAACCCTAAACCTAACCCTTACCCTTACCCTAACCCTAACCCTAAAACTAACCCTAACACTTACCCTAACACTAACCCTAACCCTAAGCCTAAACCTAACCCTAACAATAACCTTACCCCTAACCCTTAACCTTACCCTAAACCTATCCCTAACCCTAAACCCTACCCTTACTCTTACCCTAACCCTAACCCTAACCCTTACCTTAACCCTAACCCTAACCCTAGACCTTACCATGACCCTAATCTTAACCCTAACCCTTACCCTTACACTAAACCTAACCCTAACCCCTAACTCTTACCCTAACCCTAACCCTAACCCCATACCCTAACTCTAACCCTAACCCTTACCCTTACCCTAACGATAACCCTAACCCTAACCCTAACCTAACCCTAACCCTAACAGTAACCCTAACAGTTAACCTTACCCTAACCCTAACCCTTACCCTAAATCTAACCCTAACCCTAACCCTTACCCTAACCCTAACCCTAAACCTATCCCTAACCCTAACCCTTACCCTAACCCTAAACCTAACCCTAATCCTTATCCTTACCCTAACCCTGACCCTAACCCTAACCGTAACCGTTACCCTTTCTCTAAACCTAACCCTAACCCTAACCCTAACCCTTACCCTAACCCTATACCTAACCCTAACCCTAACCCTTACTCTAACCCTAATCCTAACCCTAACCCTAACCCTAACCCCTAACCCTAACCCTAACCCTAACCCTTACCCTTATCCTAACCCTAATCCTAACCCTCACCCTAACCCTAACAATTACCCTTACCCTTCCCCTAACCCTAACCCTAACCCTAAACCTTACTCTAACCCTAACCCTAACCCTAACCCTAACCCTAAACTTAACCCTAACACTAACCCCAAACCTAAAACTTTCCCTTACCTTAAGCCTAACCCTAACCCTAACCCTAACCCTATCCCCTATCCCTTATCCTAACCCTAACCCTAACACTTAACCTCATCCTAACACTAACCCTAACCCTAACCCTAACCCTAAACCTAACCCTAACACTAACCCTAACACTTACACTTACCCTAAACCCTAATCCTAACCCTAACGCTAACCCTAATCCTAACCCTTACACTTACCCTAACCCTAACCCCAAACCTAAACCCATCCCTAAACCTTACCCTTACCCTAACTTTAAACCTAATATTAACCATAACCTAACCCTAACCCTAACCTAAGCCTTACCCTAATCCTAAACCTAACCCTAATCCTAACCCTAACCCTTATTCTTAACTAACCCTAACCCTAACCTTAATGCTAACCCTAACCCTAACCCTAACCCTAACCCAAAACTAACCCCTAACCTAACCCTAACCCTAAACCTTACCCTAACCCTAACCCTAACCCTAACCCTAACCCTAACTCCTAAGCCTTAACCTAAACCTAAACCTTACCCTTACACTAACAATAACCCTAACACTTAACCCTAACCCTGACCCTAACCCTTCCCCTTACCCTAGCCCTAACCCTAACCTTAATGCTAACCCTAACCTAACCCTAACCCTAACCCTGACACTAACCCTTCCCCTTCCCCTAACCCTAACCCTAACCTTAACCCTAACCCTAACCCTAAACCTAAGCCTTCCGCTAACCCTAACCCTAACCCTAAAACTTACACTTACCCTAACCCTAACCCTAAACCTAACCCTAACCCTAACCCTAACACTTACACTTACCCTAAACCCTAATCCTAACCCTAACGCTAACCCTAATCCTAACCCTTACACTTACCCTAACCCTAACCCCAAACCTAAACCTATCCCTAAACCTTACCCTTACCCTAACTTTAAACCTAATATTAACCATAACCTAACCCTAACCCTAACCTAAGCCTTACCCTAATCCTAAACCTAACCCTAATCCTAACCCTAACCCTTATTCTTAACTAACCCTAACCCTAACCTTAATGCTAACCCTAACCCTAACCCTAACCCTAACCCAAAACTAACCCCTAACCTAACCCTAACCCTAAACCTTACCCTAACCCTAACCCTAACCCTAACCCTAACTCCTAAGCCTTAACCTAAACCTAAACCTTACCCTTACACTAACAATAACCCTAACACTTAACCCTAACCCTGACCCTAACCCTTCCCCTTACCCTAGCCCTAACCCTAACCTTAATGCTAACCCTAACCTAACCCTAACCCTAACCCTGACACTAACCCTTCCCCTTCCCCTAACCCTAACCCTAACCTTAACCCTAACCCTAACCCTAAACCTAAGCCTTCCGCTAACCCTAACCCTAACCCTAAAACTTACACTTACCCTAACCCTAACCCTAAACCTAACCCTAATCCTAACCCTAACCCTTACACTAACCCAAAACCGAACCCAAACCCTTACCCAAAACCTAACCCTAAACCTAAACCTAAACCTAACCCTAACCATAACCCTTACCCTAACCCTAACCCTAACCCTTAACCTTAGCCTAACCCTAACCCTAAACCTAACCCTAAACCTTACCCTTACCCTAACCCTAACCCTAACCCTAAACCTTACCCTAACCCTAACCCTAACCCTTATCCTTTCTAACCCTGACCCTAACCCTAACCGTAACCATTACCCTTTCTCTAAACCTAACCCTAACCCTAACCCGAACACTTACCCTTACCATAAACGTAACCCTAACCCGAACCCATAACCTTAACCTAGCCTTAACCCTAACCCTAAACCTAACACTTATCCTTACCCTAACCCTAACCCTAACCCTTAACCTAACGCTAACCCTAACCCTAACCCTAAACCTAACCCTAACCCTAACCCTAACCCTTACCCTTACCCTAAACCTAACCCCAAACCTCACCCGAACCGTAACCCTAACTCTTACCCTAACCCTACACCTAACCCCAACCCTAACCCTTACCCTTAACCTAACTCTAACCCCAAACCTAACCCTTACCCTAAGCCTAACCCTAACCCTAACCCTAACCCTAATCCTTACACTTACCCTAACCCTAACCCCAAACCTAAACCTATCCCTAACCCTTACCCTTACCCTAACCCTAACCCTAACATTAACCATAACCTAACACAAACCCTAACCCTAAGCCTTACCCTAATCCTAAACCTAACCCTAATCCTAATCCTAACCCTTATCCTTAACTAACCCTAACCCTAAACTTAATGCTAACCCTAACCCTAACCCTAACCCAAACCGAAACCTAACCCCTAACCTAACCCTAACCCTAAACCTTACCCTAACCCTAACCCTAACGCTAACTCCTAAGCCTAAACCTAATCCTAAACCTTACCCTTACACTAACACTAACCCTAACCCTTAACCCTAACCCTGACCCTAACCCTTCCCCTTACCCTAATCCTAACCCTAACCCTAACCCTAAGCCTTCCGCTAACCCTAACCCTAACTCTAAACCTTACCCTTACCCTAACCCTAACCCTAAACCTAACCCTAATCCTTATACTAACCCTAAACCTAACCCTAACCCTAACCCTAACCTAACCCTTACCCTTACCCTAACCTTAACCCTAACAATTACCCTAACCCTAACACTAACCCTAACCCCAAACCATAAACTTAACCCTAACCCTAACCCTTACCGTAAACCTAATCCTAACCCTAAACTGAACCCTTACCCTAACTCTAACCCTTACCCTTACCCTAACCCTAACCCCCAACATAACTCTACCCTAACCCTAACCCTTACCCTCACCCTAACACTAACCCCTAAAGCTAACCCTAACCCTAAACCTTAAGCTTAACCTAACCTTAAACCTAAATCTTACCCGAACCCTAAACCTAACCCTAAAACTAACCCTAACCCTTACGATATCCCTAACCCTAAACCTTACCCTAACCCTAACCCTCACCCTAACCCTAACCCTAACCCAAACCCTTATCCTTACCCTAACCCTAACCCTAAACTTAACCTTACCCTTACCCTAAACCTAAACCTAAACCTTACCTTAACCTAAACCTAACCCTAACCCTAACACTTACCCTTTCCCTAACCCTAACCCTAACCCTAACCCTAACCTTAACCCTAACCCTAACCCAACCCTTACACTTACCCTGACCCTAACCCTAACCCTAACGCTAACCCCTAACCCTAACCCTAAACCTAACCCTTACCCTTACCCTAACAGTAACCATAACCCTAACTCTAACCCCTAACCCTAAACCTAACCCTTACCCTAACTCTAAACATAAGCCTAAGCCTAACCCTAAACTTAACCCTAACACTAACCCTAAACCTAAAACTTTCCCTTACCTTAAGCCTAACCCTAACCCTAACCCTAACCCTATCCCCTATACCTTATCCTAAACTTAATCCTAACACTTAACCTCATCCTAACCCTAACCCTAACCTAACCCTAACCCTAACACTTACACTTACCCAAACCCCTAATCCTAACACTAACGCTAACCCTAATCCTAACCCTTACACTTACCCTAACCCTATCCCCAAACCTCAACCTATCCCTAACCCTTACCCTTACCCTAACTCTAACCCTAATATTAACCATAACCTAACCCTAACCCTAACGCTAAGCCTTACCCTAATTCTAAACCTAACCCTAATCCTAACCCTAACCCTTATCCTTAACTAACCCTAATCCTAACCTTAATGCTAACCCTAACCCTAATCCTAACCCTAACCCAAAACTAACCCCTAACCTAACCCTAACCCTAAACCTTACCCTAACCCTAACCCTAACCCTAACCCTAACTCCTAAGCCTAAACCTAACCCTAAACCTTACCCTTACAGTAACAATAACCCTAACCCTTAACCCTAACCCTGACCCTAACCCTTCCCCTTACCCTAAACCTAAACTTAACCCTAACCCTAACACTAACCCTAACCCTAAGCCTTCCGCTAACCCTAACCCTAACCCTAAACCTTACACTTACCCTAACCCTAACCCTAAACCTAACCCTAACCCTAACCCTAATCCTAACCCTAACCCTTACACTAACCCAAAACCGAACCCAAAACCTTACCCTAAAACTAACCCTAAACCTAACTCTAAACCTAACCCTAACCATAACCCTTACCCTAAACCTAACCCTAACCCTTAACCGTAGCCTAACCCTAACCCTAACCCTAAACCTAACCCTAACCCTTATCCTTACCCTAACCCTGACCCTAACCCTAACCGTAACCGTTACCCTTTCTCTAAACCTAACCCTAACCCTAATCCTAACCCTAAACCTTACCCTTACCCTTACCCTAACCGTAACCCGAACACTAACCATAACCTTAACCCTAACCCTAACCGCTACCCTTAACCTACCCTTAAACCTAACCCTTAACCTAACCCTAACCCTAACCCTAACCCTAACGCTAAACGTAACCCTTACCCTAACCCTCTTCCTTTCCCTAACCTAACCCAAACCCTTACCGTAACCCTAACCCTTACACTAACCCGAACCTGCACCTTAACCCCTAACCCTCACCCTAACCCTAAACCTAACCCTAACCCTTACCCTTATCCTAACCCTAACCCTAACCCTAACCCTTACCCTTACTCTAACCCTAACCCTAACCATAACCAAAACCCCTATCTCTTAACCTAAGCCTACCCTAACACTTAACCTTATATTATCCCTAACCCTAACCGTACCCCAAACCATAAACATAACCTTAACCCAAACACTAACCCTTACACTTACCCTAACCCTAAACCTACCCCTACCCATAACCCTAACACTTACTCTAACCCTAACCCTACCCCTAACCCTCACCCTAACCCTTACCCTAACCCTAACCCTCACACTACCCCTAACTTTTACCCTAACCCTAACCATAACCCTAAACCTTACCCTAACCCTAACCCTAACCCTTACCCTAACCCCTAACCATAACACTTACCCTAACCCTAACCCTAACCCTAACCCTAACCCTTACCATTACCCTAACCCTAAGAGTAACCCTAACCCTAATCTTAACCCTAACCCTAAACCTTAACCGAAATCTAACCCTAAACCTAACCCTAACCCTAACCCTAAACCTAACCCCAAAACTTACCTAAACCTAACCATAAACTAAATCCTAACCCTAACCCTAAACCTTAACCTTATCTAAACCCTAAACCTAACCCTAACTCCTAACCCTAACCCTAACCCTTACCCTTATCCTAAACCTAACCCTAACCCTAACACTTACCCTTACCTAACCTTAAACCTAACCCTATCCCTAAACCTAACCCTAAGCCTAACGCTTACCCTAACCCTAACCCTAACCCTTACCCTAACCCTAACCCTAACCCCTACCGCTAACCCTAACCCTAACCCTAACACTAACACTTACCCTTACCCTAACTCTAACCCTAACCCTAACCCTAATCCTTACCCTAACACTAAACCTAACCCTAAACCTATCCCCTAACCCTAACCCTAACCCTAAACCTTAACCTTACCCTAACCATAAACCTAAACCTTACTCTAACTCTAAACCTAACCTGAACCCTAACCTTTACCCTAACCCTAAACCTAACCCTAACCTTAACCCTTACCCTTACCCTAACCCTAACCCTAACCCTAACTTTTACCATTACCCTAACCCTAACCCTTACCTTAATGCTAACCCTATCCGTAACCTAACCATAATCTTTACCCTAACCCTAACCCTAACACTAATCCATACACTAAAACTAACCATAACCCTAACCTTTCCAATTTCCCTAACCCTAACCCTAACCCAAACCTAAACCTTACCCTTACCCTTACCCTAACTCTAACCCACACCCTAACTCTAACCCTTAACTTAACCCTAACCCTAACACTAAACCTAACCCTTACACTTGCCCTAACCCTAAGACTAACCCTAACCCTTACCCTTACCCTAAACCTAACCCTAACCTTAACCCTAACCCTTACCCTAACCCTAACCCTAACTCTAAACTTAATGCTAACCCTAACCCTAACCCTAACCCTTACCCTTTCCCTAACGCTAGCCCTAACCCTAACCTTAAACCTAACTCTAACCCTAACCCTTACACTTACCCTGACCCTAACCCTAAACATAACCCTGAACCTAACCCTAATCCTAAACCTCACCCTTACAAGTACGCTAACCCTAACCCTAACCATACCCGAACCCTAACCTCTAACCCTAACCCTAACCCTCACCATAACCCTAAACCTAACCATAACTCTTACGCTTATCCTAACCCTAACCCTAACCCCTAACCCTAACCCTAACCCTAACACTTACGCTTACCCTACCCTAACCCTAACTCTAAACCTAACCCTAACCCTAACCCTAACCCTTACCAGAACCCTAAACCTAACCCTAACCCTAACCCTTACTCTAACCCTAACCCTAACCCTAAAACTAACTCTAACCCTAACACTAACCCTTACACTTACCCTAACCAGAACCCTAACACTTACGCTTACCCTAACCCTAAATCTAACCCTTACCCTAACCCTAACCCTAACCCTAACCCTTACCCTAAAACTAACCCTAACCCTAACCCTAACCCCTAACTATAACCCTAAACCTAACCTTATCCCTAACCCTTACCCTAACACTAACCCTAACCCTTACACTGGAACTAACCGTAACCCAAACCCCTAACCCTAACCCTAACACTAACCCTAACATTTACCCTAACCCTAACCCTAACCCTAACCCTTACCCTAACCCTAACCATAACCCGGACCCTAACCCCTAACCCTAACATTAACCCTCACCCTAATGCTAACCTAAAACTTATCCTTAACCTAACCCTAACCCTAAACCTAACCTTAACCCTAACCCTAAACCTTACCCTTACCCTAACCCTAACCCCTAACGCTAAACCTAAAACTTACCCTTACCCTAAACCTAAACCTAACCCTAAACCTTAACCTTACCCTTACTCTAAACCTAAGCCTAACCCTAACCATAACCCTAACCCTATCCCGAACCCTAACCCTTACTCTTACCTTAACTCTAACCCTAACCCTAGCTCTAACCCCTAACCCTAAACCTTACCCTTACCCTAATGCTAACCCTAATGTTAACCCTAACCCTAACCCTAACCCTTACCCTTACTCTAACCCTAACCCCAAACCTAACCCTAACCCTAACCCTAACCGTAACCCTAACACTTACCCTAACGCTAACCCTTACCCGAACCCTAACCCCTAATCCTAACAGGAACCATAACCCTAACCGGAACCCTAACGCTAAACCTAACCTTTACCCTAACCCTAACCCTAACCCTAACCTTAACCCCTAACCCTAACCCTAGCCCTAACCCTAACCTTTACCTTATACCTAACCCTAACCCAAACCCTAACACTAAACCTAACCCTAACCCTTATGCTTATCCTAACCCTAACCCTAACCCTAACCCCTAACCCTAACACTAACCCTAACCCTTACCCTTACCCTACCCTAACCCTAACTCTAAACCTAACCCTAACCCTAACCCTAACCCTTACCATAAACCTAAGCCTAATCCTAACCCTAATCCTTACTCTAACGCTAACCTTAACCCTAACCCTTACCCTTACCCTAACCTAACACTAACCCTAACCCTGAAACTAACCCTAACCAGAACCCTAACCCCTAACCCTTACCCTAAAACTACCCCTAACCCTAACCCCTAACCCCTAACCCTAACCCTAAACCTAATCTAATCCCTAACACTTACCTTAACATTAACCCTAACCCTTACCCTAAATCTAACCCTCACCCTAACCCCTAACCCTAACGCTAACCCTAACAATAACCCTAACCCTTACCCTAACCCTAACCCTAAACCCAACCCTTACCTTAACCCTAACCCGAACCCTTACCCTAAACCGAACCCTAACCCGGACCCTAACCCCTAACCCTAACCTTAAACCTCACCCTAACCCTAACCCTAACCCTAACCCTTATCCTTACCCTAACCCTAACCCTAAACCTAACCTTAACCCTAACCATAACCCTAACCCTTACCCTTACCCTTAACCTAACCCTAACCCCTAACGCTAACCCTAAAACTTACACTTACCCTAAACATAACCCTAACCCTAAACCTAAACCTTACCCTTACCCTAAACCTAAGCCTAACCCTAACCGTAACCCTAACACTAACCCGAACCCTAACCCTTACTCTTACCTTAACCCTAACAATAACGCTAACCCTAACTCTAACCCCTAACCCTAAACCTTACCCTTACCCTAACGCTAAACCTAAAGTTAACCCTAACCCTAACCCTAACCCTAACCCTAACACTTACCCTTACCCTAACCCCAAATCTAACACTAACCCTAACCCTAACCGTAACACTAACACTTACCCTAACCCTAACCCTAAACCGAACCCTAACCCTAACCCTAACCCTTACCCCAACCCTAACCCTAACCCTAACCCCTAACCCTAACCCTAGCCCTAACCCTACCCTTACCTTATTCCTAACCCTAACCCTAACCCAAACCCAAACCCTAACGCTAACCCTAAACCTAACACTTACCCATACCCTAAGCCTAACCCTGACCCTAACCCTAACCTTACCCTAACCTAATCCTTACCCTAACCCTAACCCTAACCCCTAACCCCTAACCCTAACCCTAACCCTAACCCTTACCCTTACCCTAACCCTAACCCTAACCGTGACCCTTACCCTAACCCTAAACCTAAGCCTAACCCCAACCCTAAACTTAACCCTAACCCTAAACCTAATCCTAACCCTTACCCTTACCCTAACCATAACCCTAACCCTAACCCTAACAGTAACCCCTATCCCTTAACCTAACCCTAACCCTAGCACGTTCCCTTATCCTAACCCTAGCCCTAACCCTAAACCTAACCCTAACACTTACCCATACCCTAACCCTAAACCTAAAAATAAACAACCCTAACCATAACACTAAACCTTACACTTACCCTAACCCTAACCATAACACTTACTCTTACCCTAACCCTAACCCAAATCCTTACCCTAACGATAACCCTAATGCTAACCCCTATACTTAACCCTAACCCTAACACTAACCCTAACCCTTAAACTGAACCTAACGCTAAACCTAACCCTAACCCTAACACTAACCCTTACACTTACCCTAACCCTACCCCTAAAACTTAGCATTACCCTAACCCTAACCCTAAACCTTACCCTAACCCTAACCCTAACCCTAACCGGAAGCCTAACCCCTAACCCTAAACCTAACCCTCACCCTAACCCTAACCCTAACCCGAAACCTTACCCTTACCCTAAACATAACCCTAACCCTTACCCAAACCATTAACCCTAAACCTAATCCTAACCCTTATCCTTACCTTAACCCTAACCCTAACCCTATCCCTCACTCTAATGCTTAACAGTAACCCTAAAGCTTACCCTTACCCTAACCCTAAACCTAACCCTAACCCTACCCCTAAACCTAACCCTAACCCCTTACCCACACCCTAACCCTAACCCCTACCCTTTCCCTAACCCTAACCCTAACCCTAACCCTAACCTTAAGTCTAACCCTAACCCTAACCCTAACCCTTACCATAACTCTAACCCTTCCCCTAACCCTAACAATAACCCTAACCCTTATACTTACCCTAACCCTAACCCTAACCCTAACCCTAAGACTTCCCCTTACATTAACCCTAACCCTAACACTAACCCTTACCCTAACCCTAACACTAACCCTAACCCCTAACCCTAACCCTAACCCTAACTCTAACCCTTGCCCTTACCCTAACCCTAACCCTCACCCTTACACTAAACCTAACCCTAACTTTAGCCTAACCCTATCCCTAACCCTAAACACTAACCCTAACCCTAACCATAGCGCTTACCCTAACCTAACCCTAACCATAACCATTACTCTAACCCTAACCCTAAACCTAACACTTACCCTTACCCTATCCCTAACCCTAACCTTAACCCCAACCCTAAACCTAACCCTAACCCTTACCCTTACCCTACCCCTAACCCTAAACCTAACCCTAACCCAAACCCTAACTTTACCCTAACCCTAACTCTTAACCTCACCCTAACTCTAAACCTAACCCTAAACTTAACCCTAACCCTTACCCTTAGCCTAACCCTAACCACAACCCTAAACCTAACCCTAACCCTTACACTTACCCTAATCCTAATCCCAAACCTAACCCTAACCCTAACCCTAACCCTTAACCTTACCCTAACCCTAACCCTAACCCTAAACCTTACCCTTACCCTAAACCTAACCCTAACACTTACCCTAACCCTAACCCTTACTCTAACCCTGACCCTAACCAGAAACCTAACCCTAAACTTTACCCTTACCCTAACCCTAACCCTAACCCCTAACCATAACCCTAACCCTAACACTGACCCTAACCCTTACTCTTATCCTAACCCTAACCCTAACCCTCACCCTAACCCGAACACTTACCCTTACCCTAACCCTAACCCTAACCCTAAACGTAACCCTAACAATAACCCTAACCCTTACCCTTACCCTAACCCTAACCCTAACCCTAACCCTAACACTTACCCTTACCCTAACCCTAACCCTAACCCTTAACCTAACCCGAAACCTAACCCTAACCCCTAACCCTAACCCTAACCCTAACTCTAACACTTCCCCTTACCCTAACCCTAACCCACACCCTTACACCAAACCTAACCCTAACCTTAAGCCTAACCCTATCCCTAACTCTAAACACTAACCGTAACCCTAACGCTCACCCAAACCTAACCCTAACCATAACCATTACCCTAACCCTAACCCTAACCCTAACCCTTACGCTTACCCTAACCCTAACCCTAATCTTAACCCCAACCCTAAACCTAACCCTAACCCTTACCCTTACCCTACCCCTAACCCTAAACCTAACCCTAACTCTAAACCTAACTTTACCCTAACCCTAACCCTAACCGTAAACCTAACCTTTACCCTAACCCTTACTCTTAGCCTAACCCTAACCACAACCATAACGCTAACCCTAACACTTACCCTTACCCTTACCCTAATCCTAACCCCAAACCTAACCCTATCCCTAACCCTTACCCTTACCCTAACCTTAACCCTAACCCTAAACCTAAACGTTACCCTTACATGTTGGGAGTCAGAGTGGAATCATACTGTACCTTGACTTGCATCAGATGATGGCTTTATTGTCTTATTTTTTTCTGGCCCTATACTATGGAAATGACCTGAGAATTACCATATGAATGTAACACCTGGAGGTTCCCTGGGTCAGGAGGAGGGAAGAAGGGGGAGTGGAAAATAAACGCGGCAGTCTCAGCATTCTTTCCCTGGACTGCGGACATCCCGGACCCGGTGTGTCTGTCTCTCTTATATTTCTTCCTAGTCCTTGCCACGATTTCAGGAACCCCAGCCTGCGAACCCTGGTTTGCTGCCGGTTGGCCCCATCACTTACCCTAAACCTAACCCTAACCCTAACCCTTAATCTAACCGTAACCCTAACCCCTAAGCCTAACCCTAACCATAAAACTTAACCTTACCCTTACCCTAACCCTAACCCCTAACCCTAACCCTAACCCTAACCCTAACCCTAATCCTAACCCTTACCTTTACCCTAACCCTAAACCTTACACTTACCCTAACCCTAACCCTAACCCCTAACCCTAACCTTAACCCTAAATATTACCCTTACCCTAACCCTAACCCTAACCCCTAACCCTAACCCTAACCCTAACCCTAACCTGAAACCTAACCCTAACAGTAACCCTAACCCTAACCCTTACTCTAACCCTAACCCTTAATCTTACCCTAAACCTAACCCTAAACTTAACCCTAAGCCTGACCCTAAAGCTAACCCTAACTCTAACCCTAACACCAACCCTAACCCTAACCGTAAACCTTACCCTTACCCTAACCCTAACCCTAACCCTAACCCTAAACGTAACCCTAACAATAACCCTAACCCTTACACTTACCCTAACGCTAACACTAGCCCTAACCCTAACACTTACCCTTACCCTAACAATAACCCTAAACCTTACCCTAACCCTAACACTAACCCTAACCCCTAACCCTAATCCTAACCCTAACCCTAACCCTTCCCCTAACCCTAACCCTCACCCTTACACTAAACCTAACCCTTACCTTAAGCCTAACCCTATCCCTAACCCTAAACACTAACCCTAACCCTAACCATAACACTCACCCTAACCTAACCCTAACCATAACCATTACCCTAACCCTAACCCTAACCCTAACCCTTAGCCTTACCCCAACCCTAACCCTAAACTTAACCCCAACCATAAACCTAACCCTAACACTTACCCTTACCCTACCCCTAACCCTAAACCTAACCCTAACCCTAACCCTAACCCTAACTTTACCCTAACCCGAACTCTTACCCTCACCCTAATCCTAACCCTAACCCTAAACTTAACCCTAACCCTTACCCTTAGCCTAACCCTAACCACAACCCTAACCCTAACCCTAACCCTTACACTTACCCTAATCCTAAACCCAAACCTAACCCTAACCCTAACCCTAACCCTTAACCTTACCCTAACCCTAACCCTAACCCTAAACCTTACCCTAACCCTAACCCTAACCCTAACCCCTAACCCTAACCCTAACCCTAAATTTACCCTTTCCCTAACCCTAACCCTAACCCCTAACCATAACCCTAATCCTAACCCTGACCCTAACACTTACCCTTATCCTAACCCTAACCCTAACCCTAACCCTAACACTTACCCTTACCCTAACCCTAACCCTAACCCTAAACGTAACCCTAACAATAACCCTAACCCTTACCCTTACCTTAACCCTAACCCTAACCCTAACACTTACACTTACCCTAACCCTAACCCTAATCTTAACCCCAACCCTAAACCTAACCCTAACCATTACCTTACCCTACCCTTAACCCTAAACCTAACCCTAACCCTAACCCTAATTTTATCCTAACCCTAACCCTAACCCTAAACCGAACCTTTACCCTAACCCTTACTCTTAGCCTACCCCTAACCACAACAATAACCCTAATCCTAACCCTTACCCTTACCCTAATCCTAACCCCAAACCTAACCCTAACCCTAACCCTAACCCTTACCCTTACCCTAACCCTAACCCTAACCCAAAACCTAAACCTTACCCTTGCCTGTTGGGTGTCAGAGTGGAATCAAACTGTACCTTGACTTGCATCAGCCGATGGCTTTATTGTCTTATTGCTTTCTGGCCCTATACTCTGTAAATGACCTGAGAATTACTATATGAATGTAACACCTGGTGGTTCCCGGGTCAGGAGGAGGGAAGAAGGGGGAGTGGAAAATAAACGCGGCAGTCTCAGCAGTCTTTCCCTGGACTGCGGACATCCCGGACCCGGTGTGTCTGTCTCTCTTATATTTCTTCCTAGTCCTTGCCCCCGATTTCAGGAACCCCAGTCTGCGATCCCTGGTTTGCTGCCGGTTGGCCCCAGCACTTACCCTAAACCTAACCCTAACCCAAACCCTTACTCTACCCTACCCCTAACCCCTAAGCCTAACCCTAAACATAAACCTTACCCTTACCCCAACCCTAACCCTAACCCCTAACCCTAACCCTAAACCTAAACCTAACCCTTACCCTTACCCTAACCCTAAACCTTACCCTTACCCTAACCCTAACCCTAACCCCTAACCCTAACATTAACCCTAAACATTACCCTTAACCTAACCCTAACCCTAACCCCTAACCCTAACCCTAACCCTAACCTGAAACCTAACCCTAACACTAACCCTAACCCTAAACCTAACCCTTACTCTAACCCTAACCCTAAACCTAACCCTAACTCTAACCCTAACCCCAACCCTAACCCTAACTCTAAACGTACCCTTACCCTAACCCTAACACTTACCCCTAACCATAACCCTAACCCTTATCCTAACCCTAACCTTAACCATAACCCTAACCCTAACCCTAATCCTAACCCCAACCATTACCCCAAACCTAACCCTCACCCTAACTCTTACCCTTACCCTTAACCTAACCATGAACCTAACCCTAACCCTAATCCTAAAACTAACCCTAACCCTAAACCTTACCTTAACCTAACCCTAACCCTAACACTAACCCCTAACCCTAACTCTAACCCTAACCCTAACCTTAAGCCTAAACCTAATATTAACCCTAACCCGAACCCTTACCCTAACCCTTACCCTTACCATAACCCTTACCCTTACCCTAAACCTAACACCAAACCTAACCCAAACCCTAACCCTAATCCTAAACCTTTCCCTTCTCCTAACCCTAACCCTACCCCTAACCCATACACCTATCCCTAACCCTAACCCTAACCCTAACACTAAACCTTACCCTAAACCTAACCTGAACCCTTACCCTTACCCTAAACCTAACCCTAACCCTAAGCCTCACACTTACCCTTACCCTAACACTATCCCTGACCCTAACCCTAAACCTATCCTAACCCTAACCCTAACCCTTACCCTTACCCTAACCCTAACCCTAACCTTACCCTAACCCTAACTCTAACCCATAACCCTAACCCTAACCCTTACCCTTACTCTTATCCTAATCCTAACCCCAACCCTAACCCCTAACCCTATCCCTGACCCTAACTCATAACCTTACCCTACCCTAACCATAACTCTAACCCTAACCCTAACCATAAACTTAACCCTTACCCTAACCCTAATCCTAACCCTAACCCTTACAATAACCCTAACCCTAACCCAAACCCTAAACCATACCCTTACCCTAACCTAACCCTAACCCTAACCCTAACACTTATCCTTACCCTAAACCTAACCCTTACACTTACCTTAACCCTAACCCTAACTCTAACCCCTAAACCTAAGCCTTTCCCTAACACTAACCCTAACGCTTACCCTTACCCTAACCCTAAACCTAACCCTTACCCTAACCCTAAACCTAACCCTTACCCTAACCTTAACCCTAACACTTACCCTTACCCTAAACCTAACCCTAACCCAAACCATACCCTAAACCTAACCCTAACCCTAACCCTTACCCTTATACTAACCCTAACGCTAACCCTAAACTTAACCCCAAACCGTATCCCTAACCCTAACTCTTACCCTTACCCTACCCTAACCCTAACTCTAACTCTAACCCTAACCCTAACCCTAACACTTACCTTAACCCTAAACCTAACAGTAACCCTAACCCTAACCCTAACCCATACCCTTACCCAAACCTAACCCTAACCTTAACCCTAACACTTATCCTTACCCTAAACCTAACCCTAACCCTAACTCTAACCCTAACACTAAACCTTACCCAAACCTAACCCTAACCCTTACCCTTACCCTAAACCTAACCCTAACCCTACCCCTCACACTTACCCATACCCTAACCCTAACCCTGACCCTAACCCTAATCTTACCCTAACCCTAACCCTAACCCTAACCCTGACCCTAACCCTAACCTTACCCTAACCCTAACCCCTAACCCTGTCCCTAACCCTAACTCTTACCCTTACCCGATCCTAACCGTAACTCTAACCCTATCCCTAACCCTAACCCTAACCTTTACCGTAACCCTAACCTAACCCTAACCCTTACCCTAAACCTAACCCTAACCCTAACCCATACCCTTATCCTAACCTAATCCTAACCCAAACCCTAACACTTATCCTTTCCCTAAACCTCACCCTAACCCTTACCCTAACCCTAACCTTAACCCTAACCCCTAACCGTAACATTAACCCTAACGCTTACCGTTACCCTAACCCTAACCCTAACCCTTACCCTAACCTGAACACTAACCCTTAACCCTAACCCTAACCCTTAACCCTAACCCTAACCCTCACCCTCACCCTAACCCTAACCCTAACCCTAAACCTTATCCTTACCCTAACCCTAACCCTAAGTCTAATCTTAACAATAACCCTAACCCTTACCCTTACCCTAACCCTAACACTAACCCTAAAACTTACCCTTACCCTAAACCTAACCCTAACCCTAACCCTAAACCTTACCCTTACCCTAAACCTAACTCTTACCCTAATCGTAAACCTAAACCTAACCCGAAACCTAACCCTTACACTTACCTTAACCCTAACACAAACACTAACCCTAAACCTAACTCTAATCCCTAACCCTAATCCTACCCTTACCCTAACCCTAACCCTAACACTAACACTAACAGCTAATCCTAAACCTAGCCCTAACCCTAACCCTTACCATTTCCCTAACCCTAACCCTAACCCTAACCCAAACCCTATCTCTAACCTACACCCTAAACCTAACCCGAACCCTTACCCTTACCCTAACCGTAACACTAAACCTAAACCTAACCTTAATCCTAACCCTAACCCTAACCCTAAACCTAAACTTAACCCTAACCCTAACTCTAACCCTTACCCTAACCCTAACCCTAACCCTAACCCTAACACTTACCCTCACCCTAACGCTAAACCTAAACCTAAACCTCACACTAATCCTAACGCTAACCCTAACCCTAACCCTAAACTTAACCCTAACCCTAACCCTAACCCTAAACCTTACCCTTACCCTAACCCTAACCCTACCCCTAACCCAAACACTTACCCTTACCCTAACCCTAACCCTAACACTAACCCTAACTTTTACCCTAAACCTAACCCTAAACGCTAACCCTAACTCTAATCCTAACACTCACCCTAACCTAACCCTAACCATAACCATTACCCTAACCCTAACCCTTACCCTTCCCCTAACCCTAACCCTAACCTTAACTCCAACCCTAACCCTAACCCTTACCCTAACTTTACCCTAACCCTATCCCTTACCCTCACCCTAACCCTTACCCTAACCCTAACCCTAAACCTAACACTTAACCATACCCTAACCCTAACCCTAACCCTTACCCTAACCCTAACCCTAACCCTAACAGTTAAACTTACCCTAACCCTAACCCTAAACCTAACACTTAACCTTACCCTAACCCTAACCATAACCCTAACCCTTACCCTAATCCTAACCCTAACCCTACCCCTAACAGTTGAACTTACCCTAACACTAAGCATAACACTAACTCTTACCCTAACCCTAACCCTAACCCTGACCCTAACCCTAACCTTACCCTAACCCTAAACCTTCCCCTAACCCTAACACCTAACCCTAACCCTAACCCTATCCCTTACCCTTACCCTAACCCTAACCATAACCCTTAACCTTACCATAACCCTAACTCTAAACTTAACCCTAAACCTAACACTAACCGAAACCCTAACCCTAACTCTAACCCCTAACCCTAACCTTAACCCTTACCCTAACCCTAAAACTAAGCCTAACCCTAACCCAAAACTTAACTCTAACCCTAACCCTAACACTAAGCCTTACCCTTACCCTAACCCTAACCCTAACACTTACCCTAACCATAACACTAAACCTAAACTTAACACTAACCCTAACACTAACCCTTACCCTTACCCTAAACCTAACTCTAACCCTAACACTTACCCTAACACTTATCGTTACCCTAAACCTAACCCTAACTCTAAACCTAACCCCAACCCCAACCCATACCCTTACCCTAACCTAACCCTAACCCTAACACTTACCCTTACACTAAACCTAACACTAAACCTTACCCTAACCCTACCCCTCACCCTATCCCCTAACCCTAAACCTAACCCTAACACTAACCCTAACGCTTACCCTTACCCTAACCCTAACTCTAACCCTTACCCTAACCCTAACCCTAACCCTAACCCTAACCCTAACCCTAACCCTAATCTTAACCCTGACCCTAACCATTAACATAACCCTAACCCTAAACCTAACCCTAAACCTAACCCTAACCCTAACCCCTACCCTTACCCTAACCCTAACCCTAAACCTAACCCTAAACCTAACCCTAACCCTAACCCTTACCGTTATCCAAACCCTAACCCTAACCCTAACTCCTAATCCTAACCCTATCCCTCACCCTAACCCTTACCCTTATCCTAACCCTAACCCTAACCTTAACCCTAACTCTAACACTTACCCTTACCCAAACCCTAACCCTAACCCTAACCTTTACCCTAACCCTAACCCTAAACCCTAACCCTAACCCTAACCCTAACTCTAAACCTTCCCCTTCCCCTAACCCTAACCCTCACCCTTACACTAAACCTAAACCTAACTGTAAGCTTAAACCTATCCCTAACCCTAAACACTAACCCTAACCCTAACCCTAAATCTAACTCTTCACATTCCCCTAACCCTAATCCTCACCCTTACACTAAACCTAACCCTAACCTTAAGCGTAAACCTATCCCTAACCCTAAACACTAACACTAACCCTAAACACTGACCCTAACTCTAACCCTAACACTCATCCTAACCTAACCTTAACCATAACCATTACCCTAACCCTAACCCTAACCCTAATCCTTACCCTTCCCCTAACCCTAACCCTAACCTTAACCCCTACCCTAAACCTAACCCTAAGCCTAACCCTTCTCCTACCCCTACCCCTACCCCTAACCCTAACCCTAAACCTAACTTTACCCTAACCCTAACCCTTACCCTAACCCTAACCCTAACCCTAACAGTTAAACTTACCCTAACCCTAACCCTAAACCTAACACTTAACCTTACCCTAACCCTAACCATAACCCTAACCCTTACCCTAATCCTAACCCTAACCCTAACAGTTAACCTTACCCTAACCCTAAGCATAACACTAACTCTTACCCTAACCCTAACCCTAACCCTGACCCTAACCCTAACCTTACCCTAACCCTAAACCTTCCCCTAACCCTAACACCTAACCCTAACCCTAACCCTTACCCTTGCCCTAACCCTAACCCTAACCCTAACCCTTAACCTTACCATAACCCTAACTCTAAACTTAACCCTAAACCTAACACTAACCGAAACCCTAACCCTAACTCTAACCCCTAACCCTAACCCTAACCCTTACCCTAACCCTAAAACTAAGCCTAACCCTAACCCAAAACTTAACCCTAACCCTAACCCTAACCCTTACCCTTACACTAACCCTAACCCTAAACCTAAGCCTAACCCTAACCTTAAACTTAACCCTAACCCTAACCCTAACACTTACCCTTACCCTAACCCTAACCCTAACACTTACCCTAATCATAACACTAAACCTAAACTTAACACTAACCCTAACACTAACCCTTACCTTACCCTAACCCTAACTCTAACCCTAACACTTACCGTAACCCGTATCGTTACCCTAATCCTAACCCTAAACCTAAACCTAACCCCAACCCTAACCCATACCCTTACCCTAACCTAACCCTACCCCTAACACTTACCCTTACACTAAACCTAACCCTAAAACTTACACTAACCCTACCCCTCACCCTAACCCCTAACCCTAACCCTAAACCTAACACTAACCCTAACGCTTTCCCTTACCCTAACCCTAACTCTAACCCTTACCCTAAGCCTAACTCTAACCCCTAACCCTAACCCTTACACTAACCTTAACCCTAACCCTTACCCTAACCCCAACCCTAACTTGAACCCTAACCCCTAACCCTAACTCTAACCCTAAGCCCAAACTTAACCCTAAACCTAACCCTTACCCCTACCCTAACCCTAACCCTAACCCTAAACCTTACCATTACCCTAAACCTAAGCCTAACCCTATCCCTAAACCTTACCCTTAACCTAAACCTAAAACTAACCATAACTTAAACCTAACCCTAACCCGAAACCTAACCCTTACCCTTACCTTAACCTTAACACTAACCTTAACCCTAACCCTAACTCTAACCCACAACCCTAAACCTACCCTTCCCCTAACCCTAACCCTAAGCCTAACACTAACCCCTAACCCTAAGCCTAGCCCTAACCCTAACCCTTATCATTTTCCTACCCCTAACCCTAACGCTAACCCAAACCCTATCCCTAACCTAAACCCTAAACTAAACCCTAACCCTTACCCTTACCCTAACCCTAACCCTAAACCAAAACTTAACCCTAAACCTAACCCTAACCCTTACCCTTACCCTAACCCTAACCCTAACCCTAACCAAACCCTAACCCTTACCCTAACCAAACCCTAACCCTTACCCTAACCCTCACCCTAACCCTAACCCTAACGTGTAACCTTACCCTAACCCTAACCCCAACCCTAACCCTTCCCCTAACCCTAACCCTAACCCTAACCCTAACCCTAACCCTTACACTTACCCTAACCCTAACCCTAAAAATAACACTTACACTTACCCTAACCCTAACCCTGACCCTAACCCTAACCCTTACCCTAACCCTGACCCTAACACTAACCCTAACCCTTACTCTTACCCTAACCCTAATAACAAACCTAATACTTAGCCTAACCCTAAACTTTACCCTTACCATAAACCTAACCCTAACCCTTACCCTAACCCTAAACCTAACCCTAACCGTAACCCTACCCCTAAACCCTCACCCTAACCCTAAGGCTAAACCTAATCTTACCCTAACCTTAAACTTAAACCTAACCCTAACCCTAAACCCTAACTCTAAACCTTACCCTAACCCTTAACATTACCCTAACCCTAACCCTAACCTTAACCATAAACCTAACATTAACCCTAACCCTAAACCTTAACCTAATCCTAACCCTACACCTAACCCTTACCCTAACCCTTACCATTACCCTAACCCTAACCTAAACATAACCCTAACCCTAACCCTAACCCTTACCCTAAACCTCTCCCGAACCTTAACCCTAACCCTTACCCTTACCCTAACCTTAACCCTAACCCTAACCCTAACCCTTACCCTTACCCTAAACCTAACCCTAACCTTAATGCTAATCCTAACCCTAACCTAACCATAACACTTACCCTAACCCTAACCCTAACCCTAATCCTTACCCTAACCCTAACCCTAACCCTTACTCTATCCCTAACCTTAACCCTAACACTAACCCTAAACCTTCCCCTTCCCCTTACCCTAACCCTAACACTAACCCTAACACTTACCTTTACCTTAACCCTAACCCTAACCCTAAACCTAACTCTTACACTTGCCCTAACCCTAACCCAAACCCTAACCCTAACCCTTACCCTTACCCTAACAATAACCCTAACCCTAACTTTAACCCTAACCATTACCCTAACCCTAACCCTTATCATTACCATAACCCTAACCCTAACCCTAACACCTATACTTTAACCTATACCTAACCCTAAACTTAACCTTATTTAACATAACCCTAACCCCAAACCTACCCCTAATCCTAACCCTAACCATTACCCTAACCCTTACCCTAACCCTAACCCTAACCCAAACACCTATCCCTAAACCTAACCCTAACCCTTAAACTTACCCTTATACTAACGCTAACCCTAACCCTAACCCTAACCCTAAACCTAACCCTAACCCTAACACTAAGCCTTACACTTACCCTAACCCTAACCCTAACCCTAACGCCTAACCCTAACCCTAACCCTAAACCTTACCCTAACCCTAACCCTAAACCTAATCCCTAACCCTAAAACTAACCCTAAACCTAACCCTAACCCTAACCTTAAACCTAACCCCAACACTAACCCTAACCCTAACCCTTTCCCTTACCCTAACCATAACCATAAACCTAACCCTTACCCTTACCCTAAACCTAACCATAACCCTAACCCTTACATCTAACCCTAACCCTAACCCTAACCCTAACCCTAATCCTTTCCCTTACCCTAACCCTAACCCTAAACCTAACCCTTACCCTTACCTTAAACCTAACCCTAACCCTAACCTTAACCCTAACCCTAACACCTAACCCTAACCCTAACCATAAACCTATCCCTAAACTTAAACCTAACCCTAATGCTAACCCTAACACGAACCCTTACCCTAACCCTAACCCTCACCCTAACCCTTACCCTTACCCTAACTCTAAACCTAACCCTAACCTTAACCCTAAACCTAACCCTAACCCTAACCCTAACCCTAAACCTTAATCTAAGCCTAACACTAACCCTAAGCCCTAACCCTAACCCTAACCTTAAACCTAACCCTAACCCGTACACTTACCCTAACCCTAACCCTAAACTTAATGCTAATCCTAACCCTAACCTAACCATAACCCTTACCCTAACCCTAACCCTAACCCTAACCCTTACCCTAACCGTAACTCTAAACCTTACTCTTACCCTAACCCTAAACCTGAACCCTATCCATAAACCTAACCCTAACCCTAACACTTACACTTATCCTAACGCTAACCGTAACCATAATCCTAACCTTAAACCTAACCCTAACCCTAACACTAACCCTTACCTTACCCTAACCCTAACCCTAACACTTATCCTTACCCTAACCCTAATCCTAACCCTTACACTTACCCTAACCCTAAACCTAAACCTAACCCCTAATCCTAATCCTAACACTAACACTAACCCTAACCCTTAACCTTCCCCTAACGCTAAACCTAAACCTAACCCCTAAACTAACCCTAAACCTAACCCTTACCCTAACCCTAACCCTAACACGAAGCCTAACCCCTAACCCTAAACCTAACACTCACCCTAAGCCTAAACCTAACCCTTACCCTTACAGTAACCGTTACCGTTACCCTAACCCTAACCCTAACCCTAACCCGAAAACTTACCCTTACCCTAAACCTAACCCCAACCCTTACCCTTACCCTAAATCTAACCCTAACCCTAACCCTTATCCTTACGTTAACCCTAACCCTAACACTAAATCTAACACTTAACACTAAGCCTAAACCTTACCCTTACCCTAACCCTAACCCTAACCCTAAACCTTACCCTAACCCTAACCCTAACCCTAACCATACCCTAAACCTAACCCTAACCCATACCCTTAACCTAACCCTAACCCTAACCCTAACTCTCACACTTACCCTTACCCTAACCCTAACCCTGACCCTAATCCTAACCTTACCCTAACACTAACCCTAACACTAAATACTAACCCTAACCCTAACCCTTACGCTTACAGTAACCCTTACCCATACCCTAAACCTAACCCTAAACCTAACCCGGAAACCTAACCCTAACTCTAACCCTAACCCTAAACCTTACCCTAACCGTAACCCTAACCTTAACCCTAACCATACCCTAACCCTAACCCTAACCCTAACATTAGCCCTAACCCTAAACCTAACCCTAAACCTAACCCTAACCCTCACCTTAAACCTAACCCCAACACTAACCCTAACCCTAACCCTTACCCTGACCCTAACCCTAACCGTAACCCTTACCCTTACCCTAACCCTAACCCTAAACCTAACCCTTACCCTTACCCTAAACCTAACCATAACCGTAACCCTAACCCCTAACACTAACCCTAACCCTAAACCTTAACCTTACACTAACCCTAACCCTAACACCTACCCTAACCTTAACCCTAACCCTAACCCTAAACTTAAACCTAACCCTAACACTAACCCTAACACGAATCCTTACCCTAACACTAACCCTCACCCTAACCCTTACCCTTACCCTAACCATAACCCTAAACCTAACCCTAACCTTAACCCTAAACCTAACCCTAACCCTAACGCTAACCCTAAACCTTACAGTAACCCTAAACACTAACCCTAACCCCTAACCCTAACCCTAACCCTAACCCTTACCCTTACCCTAACCCTAACCCTAACCTTAATGCTAATCCTAACCCTAACCTAACCATAACCCTTACCTTAAACCTAACCCTAACCCTAATTCTTACCCTAACCCTAACCCTTACTCTTTCCCTAACCCAAACCCTAACCCTAAACCTTACCCTTACCCTTACCCTAACCCTAAACATAACCCTAACCCTTACCCTTTCCTTAACCCTAATCCTAACTCTAACCCTTCCCCTTCCCCTAACCCTAATCCTCACCCTTACACTAAACCTAAACCTAACCGTAAGCTTAAACCTATCCCTAACCCTAAACACTAACACTAACCCTAACCCTAAACCTAACTCTTCCCATTCCCCTAAACCTAACCCTCACCCTTACACTAAACCTAACCCTAACCTTAAGCGTAAACCTATCCCTAACCCTAAACACTAACCCTAACTCTAACCCTAACACTCACCCTAACCTAACCCTAACCATAACCATTACCCTAATCCTAACCCTAACCCTAACCCTTACCCTTACCCTAACCGTAACCCTAACCCTAACCCTAACCCTTACCCTAACCCTAACCCTTACCCTAACCCTAACCCTATCCGAACCCTAACCCTTAACCCTAACCCTAAACCTCGCCCTAACCCTAACCCTAACCCTAAGCCTTATTCTTACCCTAACCCTAACCCTAAACCTAACCTTAACCCTAACCCTAGCCCTAACCCTTACCCTTACCCTAACCCTAACACCTAACCCTAACCGTAACCCTAACCTTACCCTTACCCTAAACCTAACCCTAACCCTAACCATAACCCTAACTCTAACCCGAACCCTAACCCTTACCCTTACCTTAACCCTAACCTCAACCCTAACTCTAACCCCTAACCCAAAACCTTACTCTTAACCTAACCCTATCCCTAACCCTAACCATAACCCCTAACCCTAACCCTAGCCCTAAACTTAACTCTAAACTTAATCCTAACTCTTACCCTTACCGTAACCCCAACCCTAAACCTAAACCTAACCTTAATCCTAACCCTAACCCTAACCCTAAAACTACACTTAACCCTAACCCTCACCCTAAACCTAACCCTTACCCTTACCCTAACCCTAACCTAACCCTTACTCTAACCCTAACCCTAACCATAACCCTAACACTTACCCTTACCCTAACTCCAACCCTAACCCTTACCCTAACCCTAACCCTAACCCTTACGCTAAACCTAACCCTAACCCTAACCCCTAATCCTAACCGTAACCCTAACACTAACCCTAACCCTTAACCTTACCCTAACGCTAAACCTAACCCAAACCCATACCCTAACCCTAAACCTAACCCTTACACTAACCGTAACCCTAACCCAAAGCCTAATCCTACCCTAAACCTAACACTCACCCTCACCCTAACCCTAACCCTAACCCTAAATCTAACACTTAACCCTAAGACTAAACCTTACCCTTACCCTAAACCTAACCCTAACCCTAACCCTAACACTAACCCTAACCCTAACCCTAGCCCTAACCCTAACCCTTACCCTTACCCTTACCCTAACCCTAACCGTAACCCTAACCCTAACCCTTACCCTTACCCTAAACCTAACCCTAACTTAATGCTAATCCTAACCCTAACCTAATCATAACCCTTACCCTAACCCTAACCCTAATCCTAACCCTAATCCTTACCCTAAACCTAACCCTAACCCTTACTCTATCCCTAACCTTAACTCTAAAACTAACCCTAACCCTAAACCTAACCCTTACACTTGCCCTAACCCTAACCCAAACCCTAACCCTAACCCTTACCCTTACCCTAACCCTAACCCTAACCCTAACTTTAACCCTAACCCTTACCCTAACCCTAACCCTAACCCTAACCCTTACCCTTACCATAACCCTAACCCTAACCCTAACACCTATGCCTTAACCTATAACTAACCCTAAACTTAACCTTATTTAACCTAACCCTAACCCCAAACCTACCCCTAATCCTAACCCTAACCCTTACCCTAACCATTACCCTAACCCTAACCCTAACCCAAACACCTATCCCTATACCTAACCCTAACCCTAAAACTTACCCTTATATTAACGCTAACCCTAACCCTAACCCTAAACCTAAACCTAACCCTAACCCTAACACTAACCCTTACACTTACCCTAACCCTAACCCTAACCGTAACCCCTAACCCTAACCCTAACCCTAAACTTCACCCTTACCCTAACCCTAAACCTAACCCCTAACCCTAAACCTAACCTTAAACCTAAACCTAACCCTAACCTTAAACCTAACCCCAACACTAACCCTAACCCTAACCCTTACCCTGACCCTAACCCTAACCGTAACCCTTACCCTTACCCTAACCCTAACCCTAAACCTAACCCTTACCCTTACCCTAAACCTAACCATAACCCTAACCCTAACCCCTAACACTAACCCTAACCCTAAACCTTAATCTTACACTAACCCTAACCCTAACACCTACCCTAACCTTAACCCTAACCCTAACCCTAAACTTAAACCTAACCCTAACACTAACCCTAACACGAATCCTTACCCTAACACTAACCCTCACTCTAACCCTTACCCTTACCCTAACCATAACCCTAAAGCTAACCCTAACCTTAACCCTAAACCTAACCCTAACCCTAACGCTAACCCTAAACCTTACAGTAACCCTAAACACTAACCCTAACCCCTAACCCTAACCCTAACCCTAAACCTTACCCTTACCCTAACCCTAACCCTAACCTTAATGCTAATCCTAACCCTAACCTAACCATAACCCTTACCTTAAACCTAACCCTAACCCTAATTCTTACCCTAACCCTAACCCTTACTCTTTCCCTAACCCAAACCCTAACGCTAAACCTTACCCTTACCCTTACCCTAACCCTAAACATAACCCTAACCCTTACCCTTTCCTTAACTCTAACCCTAACCCCAAACCTAACCCTTACATTGCCCTAACCCTAACACTAACCGTACCCCTATCCCTAACCCCAAACCTAACCCTAACCCTAACCCTAACCCTACCTCTTACCCTTAACCTAACCATAACCCTAACCCTAACCCTAACCCTAACACTTACCCTTACCCTAACCCTAACCCTAACCCTTAACCTAACCCTAACCTAACCCTAAACCTAACCCTTACCCTAACCCTAACCCTTACCCTTACCCTTACCCTTACCTAAACCTAAACCTTACCCTAACCCTACACCTAACCCTTACCCTAACCCTAACCCAAACACTAACCCCTAACCCTAACCTAAACCTCACCCTAACCTTAAACCTAACCCTAACCCTTACCCTTATCCTAATCCTAACACTAACCCTAACACTAACCCCTAACCCTAACCCTAACCCTAACCCTAAACCATACCCTTACCCTAACCCTAACATTAACCTTAATGCTAATCCTAACCCTAACCTAACCATAACCCTTACCCTAACCTTAACCCTAACCCTAATTCTTACCCTAACCCTAACCCTTACCCTTATTCTTTCCCTAACCCAAACCCTAACCCTAAACCTTACCCTTACCCTTACCCTAACCCTAAACATAACCCTAACCTTTACCCTTTCCTTAACTCTAACCCTATCCCCAAACCTAACCCTTACATTGCCCTAACACTAACCCTAACCATACCCCTATCCCTAACCCCAAACCTAACCCTAACCCTAACCCTAACCCTTTCTTTTACCCTTAACCTAACCATAACCCTAACCCTAACCCCAACCCTAACACTTACCCTTACCCTAACCCTAACTCTAACCCTTAACCTAACCTTAACCTAACCCTAATCATAACGCTTACACTAACCCTAACCCTTACCCTAACCTAAACCTAAAGCTTACCCTAACCCTACACCTAACCCTTACCCTAACCCTAACCCGAACCCTAACCCCTAACCCTAACCCTAAACCTCATCCTAACGTTACACCTAACCCTAACCCTTACCCTTATCCTAACCCTAACCCTAACCCTAACACTAACCCCTAACCCTAACCAAAACCCAAACCTAACCTTTACCCTAACCCTAACCCTAACCCTTACCCCAACCCTAACCAAAACCCTAAACCTTACCCTTTCCCTAACATAACCCTAACCATAACCCTAAAACTAACCCTAACCCTAACCCTTACCCCTAACCCTTACCCTAAAACTAACCCTAATCCTAACCCCTAACCCCTAACCCTAACCCTAACCCTAACCATAACCATAACCCTTAACCTAACCCTAAACCTAACCCTTACCCTAAAACTAACCCTAACTCTAACCCTTACCCTAACCCTAACCCTAACCCAAACCTAACACGTACACTAACCCTAACCCTAACCCTAACCCTAACCCTAACACTTACCCTTACCCTAACCCTAAACCTAAAACTAAACCTCACACTAATCCTAACGCTAACCCTAACCCTAACCCTAAACTTAACCCTAACCCTAACCCTAACCCTAAACCTTACCCTTACCCTAACTCTAACCCTACCCCTAACCCAAACACTTACCCTTCCCCTAACCCTAACCGTAACACTAACTCTAACTTTTACCCTAAACCTAACCCTAACCCTAACCTAAACCCTAACCCTTACCCTAACCCCTAACCCTAATCCTTACCCTAACCCTAACCCTAACCCTTACCATTACCCTAATCCTAACCCTAACCCTAACCCTAATCTTAACCCTGACCCTAACCATTAACATAACCCTAACCCTAAACCTAACCCTAAACCTAACCCTAACCCTAACCCCTACCCTTACCCTAACCCTAACCCTAAACCTAACCCTAAACCTAACCCTAACCCTAACCCTCACCGTTATCCAAACCCTAACCCTAACCCTAAACCCTAATCCTAACCCTATCCCTGACCCTAACCCTTACCCTTATCCTAACCCTAACCCTAACCTTAACCCTACCTCTAACACTTACCCTTACCCTAACACTAACCCTATCCCTAACACTTACCCTTACCCTAACCCTAAACATAACCCTAACCTTTACCCTAACCCTAACCCTAAACCCTAACACTAACCCTAACCCTAACTCTAACCCTTCCCCTTCCCCTAACCCTAACCCTCACCCTTACACTAAACCTAAACCTAACTGTAAGCTTAAACCTATCCCTAACCCTAAACACTAACACTAACCCTAACCCTAAATCTAACTCTTCCCATTCCCCTAACCCTAACCTTCACCTTTACACTAAACCTAACCCTAACCTTAAGCGTAAACCTATCCCTAACCCTAAACACTAACCCTAACTCTAACCCTAACACTCACCCTAACCTAACCCTAACCATAACCATTACCCTAACCCTAACCCTAACCCTAAAACCCTTACCCTTACCCTAACCCTAACCCTAACCTTAACCCCAACCCTAAACCTAACACTAACCCTGACCCTTATCCTACCCCTACTCCTAAACCTAACCCTAACCCTAACCCTTAACCTTCCCCTAACGCTAAACCTAAACCTAACCCCTAAACTAACCCTAAACCTAACCCTTACCCTAACCCTAACCCTAACACGAAGCCTAACCCCTAACCCTAAACCTAACACTCACCCTAAGCCTAAACCTAACCCTTACCCTTACAGTAACCGTTACCGTTACCCTAACCCTAACCCTAACCCTAACCCGAAAACTTACCCTTACCCTAAACCTAACCCCAACCCTTATCCTTACCCTAATCTAACCCTAACCCTAACCCTTATCCTTACGTTAACCCTAACCCTAACACTAAATATAACACTTAACACTAAGCCTAAACCTTACCCTTACCCTAACCCTAACCCTAACCCTAAACCTTACCCTAACCCTAACCCTAACCCTAACCATACCCTAAACCTAACCCTAACCCATACCCTTAACATTAACCCTAACCCTAACCCTAACTCTCACACTTACCCTTACCCTAACCCTAACCCTGACCCTAATCCTAACCTTACCCTAACACTAACCGTAACACTAAACACTAACCCTAACCCTAACGCTTACGCTTACAGTAACCCTTACCCATACCCTAACCCTAACCCTAACCCTAAACCTAACCCCGAACCCTAACCCTAACTCTAACCCTAACCCTAAACCTTACCCTAACCGTAACCCTAACCTTAACCCTAACCATACCCTAACCCTAACCCTAACATTAGCCCTAACCCTAAACCTAACCCTAACCCTCACCTTAAACCTAACCCCAACACTAACCCTAACCCTAACCCTTACCCTGACCCTAACCCTAACCGTAACCCTTACCCTTACCCTAACCCTAACCCTAAACCTAACCCTTACCCTTACCCTAAACCTAACCATAACCGTAACCCTAACCCCTAACACTAACCCTAACCCTAAACCTTAACCTTACACTAACCCTAACCCTAACACCTACCCTAACCTTAACCCTAACCCTAACCCTAAACTTAAACCTAACCCTAACACTAACCCTAACACGAATCCTTACCCTAACACTAACCCTCACCCTAACCCTTACCCTTACCCTAACCATAACCCTAAACCTAACCCTAACCTTAACCCTAAACCTAACCCTAACCCTAACGCTAACCCTAAACCTTACAGTAACCCTAAACACTAACCCTAACCCCTAACCCTAACCCTAACCCTAACCCTTACCCTTACCCTAACCCTAACCCTAACCCTAACCTAACCATAACCCTTACCTTAAACCTAACCCTAACCCTAATTCTTACCCTAACCCTAACCCTTACTCTTTCCCTAACCCAAACCCTAACCCTAAACCTTACCCTTACCCTTACCCTAACCCTAAACATAACCCTAACCCTTACCCTTTCCTTAACTCTAACCCTAACCCCAAACCTAACCCTTACATTGCCCTAACCCTAACCCTAACCGTACCCCTATCCCTAACCCCAAACCTAACCCTAACCCTAACCCTAACCCTATCTCTTACCCTTAACCTAACCATAACCCTAACCCTAACCCTAACCCTTAACCTAACCCTAACCTAACCCTAAACCTAACCCTTACCCTAACCCTAACCCTTACCCTTACCCTTACCTAAACCTAAACCTTACCCTAACCCTACACCTAACCCTTACCCTAACCCTAACCCAAACCCTAACCCCTAACCCTAACCTAAACCTCACCCTAACCTTAAACCTAACCCTAACCCTTACCCTTATCCTAATCCTAACACTAACCCTAACACTAACCCCTAACCCTAACCCTAACCCTAACCCTAAACCATACCCTTACCCTAACCCTAACATTAACCTTAATGCTAATCCTAACCCTAACCTAACCATAACCCTTACCCTAACCTTAACCCTAACCCTAATTCTTACCCTAACCCTAACCCTTACCCTTATTCTTTCCCTAACCCAAACCCTAACCCTAAACCTTACCCTTACCCTTACCCTAACCCTAAACATAACCCTAACCTTTACCCTTTCCTTAACTCTAACCCTATCCCCAAACCTAACCCTTACATTGCCCTAACACTAACCCTAACCATACCCCTATCCCTAACCCCAAACCTAACCCTAACCCTAACCCTAACCCTTTCTTTTACCCTTAACCTAACCATAACCCTAACCCTAACCCCAACCCTAACACTTACCCTTACCCTAACCCTAACTCTAACCCTTAACCTAACCTTAACCTAACCCTAATCATAACGCTTACACTAACCCTAACCCTTACCCTAACCTAAACCTAAAGCTTACCCTAACCCTACACCTAACCCTTACCCTAACCCTAACCCGAACCCTAACCCCTAACCCTAACCCTAAACCTCATCCTAACGTTACACCTAACCCTAACCCTTACCCTTATCCTAACCCTAACCCTAACCCTAACACTAACCCCTAACCCTAACCAAAACCCAAACCTAACCTTTACCCTAACCCTAACCCTAACCCTTACCCCAACCCTAACCAAAACCCTAAACCTTACCCTTTCCCTAACATAACCCTAACCATAACCCTAAAACTAACCCTAACCCTAACCCTTACCCCTAACCCTTACCCTAAAACTAACCCTAATCCTAACCCCTAACCCCTAACCATAACCCTAACCCTAACCATAACCATAACCCTTAACCTAACCCTAAACCTAACCCTTACCCTAAAACTAACCCTAACTCTAACCCTTACCCTAACCCTAACCCTAACCCAAACCTAACACGTACACTAACCCTAACCCTAACCCTAACCCTAACCATAACCATAACACTTACCCTTACTCTAACCCTAAACCTAAAACTAAACCTCACACTAATCCTAACGCTAACCCTAACCCTAACCCTAAACTTAACCCTAACCCTAACCCTAACCCTAAACCTTACCCTTACCCTAACTCTAACCCTACCCCTAACCCAAACACTTACCCTTCCCCTAACCCTAACCGTAACACTAACTCTAACTTTTACCCTAAACCTAACCCTAACCCTAACCTAAACCCTAACCCTTACCCTAACCCCTAAACCTAATCCTTACCCTAACCCTAACCCTAACCCTTACCATTACCCTAATCCTAACCCTAACCCTAACCCTAATCTTAACCCTGACCCTAACCATTAACATAACCCTAACCCTAAACCTAACCCTAAACCTAACCTTAACCCTAACCCCTACCCTTACCCTAACCCTAACCCTAAACCTAAGCCTAAACCTAACCCTAACCCTAACCCTCACCGTTATCCAAACCCTAACCCTAACCCTAAACCCTAATCCTAACCCTATCCCTGACCCTAACCCTTACCCTTATCCTAACCCTAACCCTAACCTTAACCCTACCTCTAACACTTACCCTTACCCTAACACTAACCCTATCCCTAACACTTACCCTTACCCTAACCCTAAACATAACCCTAACCTTTACCCTAACCCTAACCCTAAACCCTAACACTAACCCTAACCCTAACTCTAACCCTTCCCCTTCCCCTAACCCTAACCCTCACCCTTACACTAAACCTAAACCTAACTGTAAGCTTAAACCTATCCCTAACCCTAAACACTAACACTAACCCTAACCCTAAATCTAACTCTTCCCATTCCCCTAACCCTAACCTTCACCTTTACACTAAACCTAACCCTAACCTTAAGCGTAAACCTATCCCTAACCCTAAACACTAACCCTAACTCTAACCCTAACACTCACCCTAACCTAACCCTAACCATAACCATTACCCTAACCCTAACCCTAACCCTAACCCTTACCCTTACCCTAACCCTAACCCTAACCTTAACCCCAACCCTAAACCTAACACTAACCCTGACCCTTATCCTACCCCTACTCCTAAACCTAACCCTAACCCTAACCCTTAACCTTCCCCTAACGCTAAACCTAAACCTAACCCCTAAACTAACCCTAAACCTAACCCTTACCCTAACCCTAACCCTAACACGAAGCCTAACCCCTAACCCTAAACCTAACATTCACCCTAAGCCTAAACCTAACCCTTACCCTTACAGTAACCGTTACCGTTACCCTAACCCTAACCCTAACCCTAACCCGAAAACTTACCCTTACCCTAAACCTAACCCCAACCCTTATCCTTACCCTAATCTAACCCTAACCCTAACCCTTATCCTTACGTTAACCCTAACCCTAACACTAAATCTAACACTTAACACTAAGCCTAAACCTTACCCTTACCCTAACCCTAACCCTAACCCTAACCCTAAACCTTACCCTAACCCTAACCCTAACCCTAACCATACCCTAAACCTAACCCTAACCCATACCCTTAACATTAACCCTAACCCTAACCCTAACTCTCACACTTACCCTTACCCTAACCCTAACCCTGACCCTAATCCTAACCTTACCCTAACACTAACCCTAACACTAAACACTAACCCTAACCCTAACCCTTACGCTTACAGTAACCCTTACCCATAACCTAACCCTAACCCTAAACCTAACCCCGAACCCTAACCCTAACTCTAACCCTAACCCTAAACCTTACCCTAACCGTAACCCTAACCTTAACCCTAACCATACCCTAACCCTAACCCTAACATTAGCCCTAACCCTAAACCTAACCCTAAACCTAACCCTAACCCTCACCTTAAACCTAACCCCAACACTATCCCTAACCCTAACCCTTACCCTGACCCTAACCCTAACCGTAACCCTTACCCTTACCCTAACCCTAACCCTAAACCTAACCCTTACCCTTACCCTAAACCTAACCATAACCCTAACCCTATCCCCTAACACTAACCCTAACCCTAAACCTTAACCTTACACTAACCCTAACCCTAACACCTACCCTAACCTTAACCCTAACCCTAACCCTAAACTTAAACCTAACCCTAACACTAACCCTAACACGAATCCTTACCCTAACACTAACCCTCACCCTAACCCTTACTCTTACCCTAACCATAACCCTAAACCTAACCCTAACCCTAACGCTAACCCTAAACCTTACAGTAACCCTAAACACTAACCCTAACCCCTAACCCTAACCCTAACCCTAACCCTTACCCTTACCCTAACCCTAACCCTAACCTTAATGCTAATCCTAACCCTAACCTAACCATAACCCTTACCTTAAACCTAACCCTAACCCTAATTCTTACCCTAACCCTAACCCTTACTCTTTCCCTAACCCAAACCCTAACCCTAAACCTTACCCTTACCCTTACCCTAACCCTAAACATAACCCTAACCCTTACCCTTTCCTTAACTCTAACCCTAACCCCAAACCTAACCCTTACATTGCCCTAACCCTAACCATAACCGTACCCCTATCCCTAACCCCAAACCTAACCCTAACCCTAACCCTAACCCTATCTCTTACCCTTAACCTAACCATAACCCTAACGCTAACCCTAACCCTAACACTTACCCTTACCCTAACCCTAACCCTAACCCTTAACCTAACCCTAACCTAACACTAAACCTAACCCTTACCCTAACCCTAACCCTTACCCTTACCCTTACCTAAACCTAAACCTTACCCTAACCCTACACCTAACCCTTACCCTAACCCTAACCCGAACCCTAACCCCTAACCCTAACCTAAACCTCACCCTAACCTTAAACCTAACCCTAACCCTTACCCTTATCCTAATCCTAACACTAACCCTAACCCTAACCCTAACCCTAAACTTTACCCTTACCCTAACCCTAACATTAACCTTAATGCTAATCCTAACCCTAACCTAACTATAACCCTTACCCTAACCTTAACCCTAACCCTAATTCTTACCGTAACCCTAACCCTTATCCTTATTCTTTCCCTAACCCAAACCCTAACCCTAAACCTTACCCTTACCCTTACCCTAACCCTAAACATAACCCTAACCTTTACCCTTTCCTTAACTCTAACCCTATCCCCAAACCTAACCCTTACATTGCCCTAACACTAACCCTAACCATACCCCTATCCCTAACCCCAAACCTAACCCTAACCCTAACCCTAACCCTATCTTTTACCCTTAACATAACCATAACCCTAACCCTAACCCCAACCCTAACACTTACCCTTACCCTAACACTAACTCTAAAACTTAACCTAACCCTAACCTAACCCTAAACCTAACCCTTACCCTAACCCTAACCCTTACCCTAACCTAAACCTAAAGCTTACCCTAACCCTACACCTAACCCTTACCCTAACCCTAACCTGAACCCTAACCCCTAACCCTAACCCTAAACCTCACCCTAACCTTAAACCTAACCCTAACCCTTACCCTTATCCTTACCCTAACCCTAACACTAACACTAACCCCTAACCCTAACCCTAACCCTAACCAAAACCCAAACCTAACCTTTACCCTAACCCTAACCCTAACCCTTACCCCATCCCTAACCAAAACCCTAAACCTTACCCTTTCCCTAACATAACCCTAACCATAACCCTAAAACTAACCCTAACCCTAACCCTTACCCCTAACCCTTACCCTAAAACTAACCCTAATCCTAACCCCTAACCCCTAACCCTAACCCTAACCATAACCATAACCCTTAACCTAACCCTAAACCAAACACTTACCCTAAAACTAACCCTAACTCTAACCCTTACCCTAACCCTAACCCTAACCCAACCCTAACACGTACACTAACCCTAACCCTAACCCTAACCCTAACCCTAACCCTAACACTTACCCTTACCCTAACCCTAAACCTAAACCTAAACCTCACACTAATCCTAACGCTAACCCTAACCCTAACCCTAAACTTAATCCTAACCCTAACCCTAACCCTAAACCTTACCCTTAGCCTAACCCTAACCCTACCCCTAACCCAAACACTTACCCTTCCCCTAACCCTAACCCTAACACTAACTCTAACTTTTACCCTAAACCTAACCCTAACCCTAACCTTAACCCTAACCCTTACCCTAACCCCTAACCCTAACCCTTACACTAACCCTAATCCTAACCCTTACCATTACCCTAACCCTAACCCTAACCCTAATCTTAACCCTGACCCTAACCATTAACATAACCCTAACCCTAAACCTAACCCTAAACCTAACCCTAACCATAACCCCTACCCTTACCCTAACCCTAACCCTAAACCTAACCTAAACCTAACCCTAACCCTAACCCTTACCGTTATCCAAACCCTAACCCTAACCCTAACCCCTAATCCTAACCCTATCCCTGACCCTAACCCTTACCCTTATCCTAACCCTAACCCTAACCTTAACCCTACCTCTAACACTTACCCTTACCCTAACACTAACCCTATCCCTAACACTTACCCTTACCCTAACCCTAACCATAATCCTAACCTTTACCCTAACCCTAACCCTAAACCCTAACACTAACCCTAACCCTAACTCTAACCCTTCCCCTTACCCTAACCCTAACGCTCACCCTTACACTAAACCTAAACCTAACCGTAAGCTTAAACCTATCCCTAACCCTAAACACTAACACTAACCCTAACCCTAAATCTAACTCTTCCCATTCCCCTAACCCTAACCCTCACCCTTACACTAAACCTAACCCTAACCTTAAGCGTAAACCTATCCCTAACCCTAAACACTAACCCTAACTCTAACCCTAACACTCACCCTAACCTAACCCTAACCATAACCATTACCCTAACCCTAACCCTAACCCTAACCCTTACCCTTACCCTAACCCTAACCCTAACCTTAACCCCAACCCTAAACCTAACACTAACCCTGACCCTTATCCTACCCCTACTCCTAAACCTAACCCTAACCCTAACCCTAACCCTAACTTTACCCTAACCCTAACCCTTACCATCACCCTCACCCTAACCCTAACCCTAACCCTTATACTTACCCTCACCCTAACCCTAACCCTAACCCTTATCCTTACCCTAACCCTAACCCTAAACCTAACACTTAACCATACCCTAACCCTAACCATAACCGTAACCCTTACCCTAACCCTAACCCTAACCCTAACAGTTAACCTTACCATAACCCTAACCCTAAACCTAACACTTAACCTTACCCTAACCCTAACCGTAACCCTAACCCTTACCGTAAACCCTAACCCTAACCCTTACCCTAACCCTAACCCTAACCCTTACCATTACCCTAACCCTAACCCTAACCCTAAACCTAATCTTAACCCTGACCCTAACCATTAACATAACCCTAACCCTAAACCTAACCCTAAACCTAACCCTAACCCTAACCCCTACCCTTACCCTAACCCTAACCCTGAACCTAAACCTAACCATAACCCTAACCCTAACCCTTACCGTTATCCAAACCCTAACCATAACCCTAACCCCTAATCCTAACCCTATCCCTGACCCTAACCCTTACCCTTATCCTAACCCTAACCCTAACCCTAAACCTTACCCTAACCCTAACCCTAAACCTAATCCCTAACCCTAAAACTAACCCTAAACCTAACCCTAACCCTAACCTTAAACCTAACCCCAACACTAACCCTAACCCTAACCCTTTCCCTTACCCTAACCATAACCATAAACCTAACCCTTACCCTTACCCTAAACCTAACCATAACCCTAACCCTTACATCTAACCCTAACCCTAACCCTAACCCTAACCCTAATCCTTTCCCTTACCCTAACCCTAACCCTAAACCTAACCCTTACCCTTACCTTAAACCTAACCCTAACCCTAACCTTAACCCTAACCCTAACACCTAACCCTAACCCTAACCATAAACCTATCCCTAAACTTAAACCTAACCCTAATGCTAACCCTAACACGAACCCTTACCCTAACCCTAACCCTCACCCTAACCCTTACCCTTACCCTAACTCTAAACCTAACCCTAACCTTAACCCTAAACCTAACCCTAACCCTAACCCTAACCCTAAACCTTAATCTAAGCCTAACACTAACCCTAAGCCCTAACCCTAACCCTAACCTTAAACCTAACCCTAACCCGTACACTTACCCTAACCCTAACCCTAAACTTAATGCTAATCCTAACCCTAACCTAACCATAACCCTTACCCTAACCCTAACCCTAACCCTAACCCTTACCCTAACCGTAACTCTAAACCTTACTCTTACCCTAACCCTAAACCTGAACCCTATCCATAAACCTAACCCTAACCCTAACACTTACACTTATCCTAACGCTAACCGTAACCATAATCCTAACCTTAAACCTAACCCTAACCCTAACACTAACCCTTACCTTACCCTAACCCTAACCCTAACACTTATCCTTACCCTAACCCTAATCCTAACCCTTACACTTACCCTAACCCTAAACCTAAACCTAACCCCTAATCCTAATCCTAACACTAACACTAACCCTAACCCTTAACCTTCCCCTAACGCTAAACCTAAACCTAACCCCTAAACTAACCCTAAACCTAACCCTTACCCTAACCCTAACCCTAACACGAAGCCTAACCCCTAACCCTAAACCTAACACTCACCCTAAGCCTAAACCTAACCCTTACCCTTACAGTAACCGTTACCGTTACCCTAACCCTAACCCTAACCCTAACCCGAAAACTTACCCTTACCCTAAACCTAACCCCAACCCTTACCCTTACCCTAAATCTAACCCTAACCCTAACCCTTATCCTTACGTTAACCCTAACCCTAACACTAAATCTAACACTTAACACTAAGCCTAAACCTTACCCTTACCCTAACCCTAACCCTAACCCTAAACCTTACCCTAACCCTAACCCTAACCCTAACCATACCCTAAACCTAACCCTAACCCATACCCTTAACCTAACCCTAACCCTAACCCTAACTCTCACACTTACCCTTACCCTAACCCTAACCCTGACCCTAATCCTAACCTTACCCTAACACTAACCCTAACACTAAATACTAACCCTAACCCTAACCCTTACGCTTACAGTAACCCTTACCCATACCCTAAACCTAACCCTAAACCTAACCCGGAAACCTAACCCTAACTCTAACCCTAACCCTAAACCTTACCCTAACCGTAACCCTAACCTTAACCCTAACCATACCCTAACCCTAACCCTAACCCTAACATTAGCCCTAACCCTAAACCTAACCCTAAACCTAACCCTAACCCTCACCTTAAACCTAACCCCAACACTAACCCTAACCCTAACCCTTACCCTGACCCTAACCCTAACCGTAACCCTTACCCTTACCCTAACCCTAACCCTAAACCTAACCCTTACCCTTACCCTAAACCTAACCATAACCGTAACCCTAACCCCTAACACTAACCCTAACCCTAAACCTTAACCTTACACTAACCCTAACCCTAACACCTACCCTAACCTTAACCCTAACCCTAACCCTAAACTTAAACCTAACCCTAACACTAACCCTAACACGAATCCTTACCCTAACACTAACCCTCACCCTAACCCTTACCCTTACCCTAACCATAACCCTAAACCTAACCCTAACCTTAACCCTAAACCTAACCCTAACCCTAACGCTAACCCTAAACCTTACAGTAACCCTAAACACTAACCCTAACCCCTAACCCTAACCCTAACCCTAACCCTTACCCTTACCCTAACCCTAACCCTAACCTTAATGCTAATCCTAACCCTAACCTAACCATAACCCTTACCTTAAACCTAACCCTAACCCTAATTCTTACCCTAACCCTAACCCTTACTCTTTCCCTAACCCAAACCCTAACCCTAAACCTTACCCTTACCCTTACCCTAACCCTAAACATAACCCTAACCCTTACCCTTTCCTTAACCCTAATCCTAACTCTAACCCTTCCCCTTCCCCTAACCCTAATCCTCACCCTTACACTAAACCTAAACCTAACCGTAAGCTTAAACCTATCCCTAACCCTAAACACTAACACTAACCCTAACCCTAAACCTAACTCTTCCCATTCCCCTAAACCTAACCCTCACCCTTACACTAAACCTAACCCTAACCTTAAGCGTAAACCTATCCCTAACCCTAAACACTAACCCTAACTCTAACCCTAACACTCACCCTAACCTAACCCTAACCATAACCATTACCCTAATCCTAACCCTAACCCTAACCCTTACCCTTACCCTAACCGTAACCCTAACCCTAACCCTAACCCTTACCCTAACCCTAACCCTTACCCTAACCCTAACCCTATCCGAACCCTAACCCTTAACCCTAACCCTAAACCTCGCCCTAACCCTAACCCTAACCCTAAGCCTTATTCTTACCCTAACCCTAACCCTAAACCTAACCTTAACCCTAACCCTAGCCCTAACCCTTACCCTTACCCTAACCCTAACACCTAACCCTAACCGTAACCCTAACCTTACCCTTACCCTAAACCTAACCCTAACCCTAACCATAACCCTAACTCTAACCCGAACCCTAACCCTTACCCTTACCTTAACCCTAACCTCAACCCTAACTCTAACCCCTAACCCAAACCCTTACTCTTAACCTAACCCTATCCCTAACCCTAACCATAACCCCTAACCCTAACCCTAGCCCTAAACTTAACTCTAAACTTAATCCTAACTCTTACCCTTACCGTAACCCCAACCCTAAACCTAAACCTAACCTTAATCCTAACCCTAACCCTAACCCTAAAACTACACTTAACCCTAACCCTCACCCTAAACCTAACCCTTACCCTTACCCTAACCCTAACCTAACCCTTACTCTAACCCTAACCCTAACCATAACCCTAACACTTACCCTTACCCTAACTCCAACCCTAACCCTTACCCTAACCCTAACCCTAACCCTTACGCTAAACCTAACCCTAACCCTAACCCCTAATCCTAACCGTAACCCTAACACTAACCCTAACCCTTAACCTTACCCTAACGCTAAACCTAACCCAAACCCATACCCTAACCCTAAACCTAACCCTTACACTAACCGTAACCCTAACCCAAAGCCTAATCCTACCCTAAACCTAACACTCACCCTCACCCTAACCCTAACCCTAACCCTAAATCTAACACTTAACCCTAAGACTAAACCTTACCCTTACCCTAAACCTAACCCTAACCCTAACCCTAACACTAACCCTAACCCTAACCCTAGCCCTAACCCTAACCCTTACCCTTACCCTTACCCTAACCCTAACCGTAACCCTAACCCTAACCCTTACCCTTACCCTAAACCTAACCCTAACTTAATGCTAATCCTAACCCTAACCTAATCATAACCCTTACCCTAACCCTAACCCTAATCCTAACCCTAATCCTTACCCTAAACCTAACCCTAACCCTTACTCTATCCCTAACCTTAACTCTAAAACTAACCCTAACCCTAAACCTAACCCTTACACTTGCCCTAACCCTAACCCAAACCCTAACCCTAACCCTTACCCTTACCCTAACCCTAACCCTAACCCTAACTTTAACCCTAACCCTTACCCTAACCCTAACCCTAACCCTAACCCTTACCCTTACCATAACCCTAACCCTAACCCTAACACCTATGCCTTAACCTATAACTAACCCTAAACTTAACCTTATTTAACCTAACCCTAACCCCAAACCTACCCCTAATCCTAACCCTAACCCTTACCCTAACCATTACCCTAACCCTAACCCTAACCCAAACACCTATCCCTATACCTAACCCTAACCCTAAAACTTACCCTTATATTAACGCTAACCCTAACCCTAACCCTAAACCTAAACCTAACCCTAACCCTAACACTAACCCTTACACTTACCCTAACCCTAACCCTAACCGTAACCCCTAACCCTAACCCTAACCCTAAACTTCACCCTTACCCTAACCCTAAACCTAACCCCTAACCCTAAACCTAACCTTAAACCTAAACCTAACCCTAACCTTAAACCTAACCCCAACACTAACCCTAACCCTAACCCTTACCCTGACCCTAACCCTAACCGTAACCCTTACCCTTACCCTAACCCTAACCCTAAACCTAACCCTTACCCTTACCCTAAACCTAACCATAACCCTAACCCTAACCCCTAACACTAACCCTAACCCTAAACCTTAATCTTACACTAACCCTAACCCTAACACCTACCCTAACCTTAACCCTAACCCTAACCCTAAACTTAAACCTAACCCTAACACTAACCCTAACACGAATCCTTACCCTAACACTAACCCTCACTCTAACCCTTACCCTTACCCTAACCATAACCCTAAAGCTAACCCTAACCTTAACCCTAAACCTAACCCTAACCCTAACGCTAACCCTAAACCTTACAGTAACCCTAAACACTAACCCTAACCCCTAACCCTAACCCTAACCCTAAACCTTACCCTTACCCTAACCCTAACCCTAACCTTAATGCTAATCCTAACCCTAACCTAACCATAACCCTTACCTTAAACCTAACCCTAACCCTAATTCTTACCCTAACCCTAACCCTTACTCTTTCCCTAACCCAAACCCTAACGCTAAACCTTACCCTTACCCTTACCCTAACCCTAAACATAACCCTAACCCTTACCCTTTCCTTAACTCTAACCCTAACCCCAAACCTAACCCTTACATTGCCCTAACCCTAACACTAACCGTACCCCTATCCCTAACCCCAAACCTAACCCTAACCCTAACCCTAACCCTACCTCTTACCCTTAACCTAACCATAACCCTAACCCTAACCCTAACCCTAACACTTACCCTTACCCTAACCCTAACCCTAACCCTTAACCTAACCCTAACCTAACCCTAAACCTAACCCTTACCCTAACCCTAACCCTTACCCTTACCCTTACCCTTACCTAAACCTAAACCTTACCCTAACCCTACACCTAACCCTTACCCTAACCCTAACCCAAACACTAACCCCTAACCCTAACCTAAACCTCACCCTAACCTTAAACCTAACCCTAACCCTTACCCTTATCCTAATCCTAACACTAACCCTAACACTAACCCCTAACCCTAACCCTAACCCTAACCCTAAACCATACCCTTACCCTAACCCTAACATTAACCTTAATGCTAATCCTAACCCTAACCTAACCATAACCCTTACCCTAACCTTAACCCTAACCCTAATTCTTACCCTAACCCTAACCCTTACCCTTATTCTTTCCCTAACCCAAACCCTAACCCTAAACCTTACCCTTACCCTTACCCTAACCCTAAACATAACCCTAACCTTTACCCTTTCCTTAACTCTAACCCTATCCCCAAACCTAACCCTTACATTGCCCTAACACTAACCCTAACCATACCCCTATCCCTAACCCCAAACCTAACCCTAACCCTAACCCTAACCCTTTCTTTTACCCTTAACCTAACCATAACCCTAACCCTAACCCCAACCCTAACACTTACCCTTACCCTAACCCTAACTCTAACCCTTAACCTAACCTTAACCTAACCCTAATCATAACGCTTACACTAACCCTAACCCTTACCCTAACCTAAACCTAAAGCTTACCCTAACCCTACACCTAACCCTTACCCTAACCCTAACCCGAACCCTAACCCCTAACCCTAACCCTAAACCTCATCCTAACGTTACACCTAACCCTAACCCTTACCCTTATCCTAACCCTAACCCTAACCCTAACACTAACCCCTAACCCTAACCAAAACCCAAACCTAACCTTTACCCTAACCCTAACCCTAACCCTTACCCCAACCCTAACCAAAACCCTAAACCTTACCCTTTCCCTAACATAACCCTAACCATAACCCTAAAACTAACCCTAACCCTAACCCTTACCCCTAACCCTTACCCTAAAACTAACCCTAATCCTAACCCCTAACCCCTAACCCTAACCCTAACCCTAACCATAACCATAACCCTTAACCTAACCCTAAACCTAACCCTTACCCTAAAACTAACCCTAACTCTAACCCTTACCCTAACCCTAACCCTAACCCAAACCTAACACGTACACTAACCCTAACCCTAACCCTAACCCTAACCCTAACACTTACCCTTACCCTAACCCTAAACCTAAAACTAAACCTCACACTAATCCTAACGCTAACCCTAACCCTAACCCTAAACTTAACCCTAACCCTAACCCTAACCCTAAACCTTACCCTTACCCTAACTCTAACCCTACCCCTAACCCAAACACTTACCCTTCCCCTAACCCTAACCGTAACACTAACTCTAACTTTTACCCTAAACCTAACCCTAACCCTAACCTAAACCCTAACCCTTACCCTAACCCCTAACCCTAATCCTTACCCTAACCCTAACCCTAACCCTTACCATTACCCTAATCCTAACCCTAACCCTAACCCTAATCTTAACCCTGACCCTAACCATTAACATAACCCTAACCCTAAACCTAACCCTAAACCTAACCCTAACCCTAACCCCTACCCTTACCCTAACCCTAACCCTAAACCTAACCCTAAACCTAACCCTAACCCTAACCCTCACCGTTATCCAAACCCTAACCCTAACCCTAAACCCTAATCCTAACCCTATCCCTGACCCTAACCCTTACCCTTATCCTAACCCTAACCCTAACCTTAACCCTACCTCTAACACTTACCCTTACCCTAACACTAACCCTATCCCTAACACTTACCCTTACCCTAACCCTAAACATAACCCTAACCTTTACCCTAACCCTAACCCTAAACCCTAACACTAACCCTAACCCTAACTCTAACCCTTCCCCTTCCCCTAACCCTAACCCTCACCCTTACACTAAACCTAAACCTAACTGTAAGCTTAAACCTATCCCTAACCCTAAACACTAACACTAACCCTAACCCTAAATCTAACTCTTCCCATTCCCCTAACCCTAACCTTCACCTTTACACTAAACCTAACCCTAACCTTAAGCGTAAACCTATCCCTAACCCTAAACACTAACCCTAACTCTAACCCTAACACTCACCCTAACCTAACCCTAACCATAACCATTACCCTAACCCTAACCCTAACCCTAAAACCCTTACCCTTACCCTAACCCTAACCCTAACCTTAACCCCAACCCTAAACCTAACACTAACCCTGACCCTTATCCTACCCCTACTCCTAAACCTAACCCTAACCCTAACCCTTAACCTTCCCCTAACGCTAAACCTAAACCTAACCCCTAAACTAACCCTAAACCTAACCCTTACCCTAACCCTAACCCTAACACGAAGCCTAACCCCTAACCCTAAACCTAACACTCACCCTAAGCCTAAACCTAACCCTTACCCTTACAGTAACCGTTACCGTTACCCTAACCCTAACCCTAACCCTAACCCGAAAACTTACCCTTACCCTAAACCTAACCCCAACCCTTATCCTTACCCTAATCTAACCCTAACCCTAACCCTTATCCTTACGTTAACCCTAACCCTAACACTAAATATAACACTTAACACTAAGCCTAAACCTTACCCTTACCCTAACCCTAACCCTAACCCTAAACCTTACCCTAACCCTAACCCTAACCCTAACCATACCCTAAACCTAACCCTAACCCATACCCTTAACATTAACCCTAACCCTAACCCTAACTCTCACACTTACCCTTACCCTAACCCTAACCCTGACCCTAATCCTAACCTTACCCTAACACTAACCGTAACACTAAACACTAACCCTAACCCTAACGCTTACGCTTACAGTAACCCTTACCCATACCCTAACCCTAACCCTAACCCTAAACCTAACCCCGAACCCTAACCCTAACTCTAACCCTAACCCTAAACCTTACCCTAACCGTAACCCTAACCTTAACCCTAACCATACCCTAACCCTAACCCTAACATTAGCCCTAACCCTAAACCTAACCCTAACCCTCACCTTAAACCTAACCCCAACACTAACCCTAACCCTAACCCTTACCCTGACCCTAACCCTAACCGTAACCCTTACCCTTACCCTAACCCTAACCCTAAACCTAACCCTTACCCTTACCCTAAACCTAACCATAACCGTAACCCTAACCCCTAACACTAACCCTAACCCTAAACCTTAACCTTACACTAACCCTAACCCTAACACCTACCCTAACCTTAACCCTAACCCTAACCCTAAACTTAAACCTAACCCTAACACTAACCCTAACACGAATCCTTACCCTAACACTAACCCTCACCCTAACCCTTACCCTTACCCTAACCATAACCCTAAACCTAACCCTAACCTTAACCCTAAACCTAACCCTAACCCTAACGCTAACCCTAAACCTTACAGTAACCCTAAACACTAACCCTAACCCCTAACCCTAACCCTAACCCTAACCCTTACCCTTACCCTAACCCTAACCCTAACCCTAACCTAACCATAACCCTTACCTTAAACCTAACCCTAACCCTAATTCTTACCCTAACCCTAACCCTTACTCTTTCCCTAACCCAAACCCTAACCCTAAACCTTACCCTTACCCTTACCCTAACCCTAAACATAACCCTAACCCTTACCCTTTCCTTAACTCTAACCCTAACCCCAAACCTAACCCTTACATTGCCCTAACCCTAACCCTAACCGTACCCCTATCCCTAACCCCAAACCTAACCCTAACCCTAACCCTAACCCTATCTCTTACCCTTAACCTAACCATAACCCTAACCCTAACCCTAACCCTTAACCTAACCCTAACCTAACCCTAAACCTAACCCTTACCCTAACCCTAACCCTTACCCTTACCCTTACCTAAACCTAAACCTTACCCTAACCCTACACCTAACCCTTACCCTAACCCTAACCCAAACCCTAACCCCTAACCCTAACCTAAACCTCACCCTAACCTTAAACCTAACCCTAACCCTTACCCTTATCCTAATCCTAACACTAACCCTAACACTAACCCCTAACCCTAACCCTAACCCTAACCCTAAACCATACCCTTACCCTAACCCTAACATTAACCTTAATGCTAATCCTAACCCTAACCTAACCATAACCCTTACCCTAACCTTAACCCTAACCCTAATTCTTACCCTAACCCTAACCCTTACCCTTATTCTTTCCCTAACCCAAACCCTAACCCTAAACCTTACCCTTACCCTTACCCTAACCCTAAACATAACCCTAACCTTTACCCTTTCCTTAACTCTAACCCTATCCCCAAACCTAACCCTTACATTGCCCTAACACTAACCCTAACCATACCCCTATCCCTAACCCCAAACCTAACCCTAACCCTAACCCTAACCCTTTCTTTTACCCTTAACCTAACCATAACCCTAACCCTAACCCCAACCCTAACACTTACCCTTACCCTAACCCTAACTCTAACCCTTAACCTAACCTTAACCTAACCCTAATCATAACGCTTACACTAACCCTAACCCTTACCCTAACCTAAACCTAAAGCTTACCCTAACCCTACACCTAACCCTTACCCTAACCCTAACCCGAACCCTAACCCCTAACCCTAACCCTAAACCTCATCCTAACGTTACACCTAACCCTAACCCTTACCCTTATCCTAACCCTAACCCTAACCCTAACACTAACCCCTAACCCTAACCAAAACCCAAACCTAACCTTTACCCTAACCCTAACCCTAACCCTTACCCCAACCCTAACCAAAACCCTAAACCTTACCCTTTCCCTAACATAACCCTAACCATAACCCTAAAACTAACCCTAACCCTAACCCTTACCCCTAACCCTTACCCTAAAACTAACCCTAATCCTAACCCCTAACCCCTAACCCTAACCCTAACCCTAACCATAACCATAACCCTTAACCTAACCCTAAACCTAACCCTTACCCTAAAACTAACCCTAACTCTAACCCTTACCCTAACCCTAACCCTAACCCAAACCTAACACGTACACTAACCCTAACCCTAACCCTAACCCTAACCATAACCATAACACTTACCCTAACCCTAAACCTAAAACTAAACCTCACACTAATCCTAACGCTAACCCTAACCCTAACCCTAAACTTAACCCTAACCCTAACCCTAACCCTAAACCTTACCCTTACCCTAACTCTAACCCTACCCCTAACCCAAACACTTACCCTTCCCCTAACCCTAACCGTAACACTAACTCTAACTTTTACCCTAAACCTAACCCTAACCCTAACCTAAACCCTAACCCTTACCCTAACCCCTAACCCTAATCCTTACCCTAACCCTAACCCTAACCCTTACCATTACCCTAATCCTAACCCTAACCCTAACCCTAATCTTAACCCTGACCCTAACCATTAACATAACCCTAACCCTAAACCTAACCCTAAACCTAACCCTAACCCTAACCCCTACCCTTACCCTAACCCTAACCCTAAACCTAACCCTAAACCTAACCCTAACCCTAACCCTCACCGTTATCCAAACCCTAACCCTAACCCTAAACCCTAATCCTAACCCTATCCCTGACCCTAACCCTTACCCTTATCCTAACCCTAACCCTAACCTTAACCCTACCTCTAACACTTACCCTTACCCTAACACTAACCCTATCCCTAACACTTACCCTTACCCTAACCCTAAACATAACCCTAACCTTTACCCTAACCCTAACCCTAAACCCTAACACTAACCCTAACCCTAACTCTAACCCTTCCCCTTCCCCTAACCCTAACCCTCACCCTTACACTAAACCTAAACCTAACTGTAAGCTTAAACCTATCCCTAACCCTAAACACTAACACTAACCCTAACCCTAAATCTAACTCTTCCCATTCCCCTAACCCTAACCTTCACCTTTACACTAAACCTAACCCTAACCTTAAGCGTAAACCTATCCCTAACCCTAATCACTAACCCTAACTCTAACCCTAACACTCACCCTAACCTAACCCTAACCATAACCATTACCCTAACCCTAACCCTAACCCTAAAACCCTTACCCTTACCCTAACCCTAACCCTAACCTTAACCCCAACCCTAAACCTAACACTAACCCTGACCCTTATCCTACCCCTACTCCTAAACCTAACCCTAACCCTAACCCTTAACCTTCCCCTAACGCTAAACCTAAACCTAACCCCTAAACTAACCCTAAACCTAACCCTTACCCTAACCCTAACCCTAACACGAAGCCTAACCCCTAACCCTAAACCTAACACTCACCCTAAGCCTAAACCTAACCCTTACCCTTACAGTAACCGTTACCGTTACCCTAACCCTAACCCTAACCCTAACCCGAAAACTTACCCTTACCCTAAACCTAACCCCAACCCTTATCCTTACCCTAATCTAACCCTAACCCTAACCCTTATCCTTACGTTAACCCTAACCCTAACACTAAATATAACACTTAACACTAAGCCTAAACCTTACCCTTACCCTAACCCTAACCCTAACCCTAAACCTTACCCTAACCCTAACCCTAACCCTAACCATACCCTAAACCTAACCCTAACCCATACCCTTAACATTAACCCTAACCCTAACCCTAACTCTCACACTTACCCTTACCCTAACCCTAACCCTGACCCTAATCCTAACCTTACCCTAACACTAACCGTAACACTAAACACTAACCCTAACCCTAACGCTTACGCTTACAGTAACCCTTACCCATACCCTAACCCTAACCCTAACCCTAAACCTAACCCCGAACCCTAACCCTAACTCTAACCCTAACCCTAAACCTTACCCTAACCGTAACCCTAACCTTAACCCTAACCATACCCTAACCCTAACCCTAACATTAGCCCTAACCCTAAACCTAACCCTAACCCTCACCTTAAACCTAACCCCAACACTAACCCTAACCCTAACCCTTACCCTGACCCTAACCCTAACCGTAACCCTTACCCTTACCCTAACCCTAACCCTAAACCTAACCCTTACCCTTACCCTAAACCTAACCATAACCGTAACCCTAACCCCTAACACTAACCCTAACCCTAAACCTTAACCTTACACTAACCCTAACCCTAACACCTACCCTAACCTTAACCCTAACCCTAACCCTAAACTTAAACCTAACCCTAACACTAACCCTAACACGAATCCTTACCCTAACACTAACCCTCACCCTAACCCTTACCCTTACCCTAACCATAACCCTAAACCTAACCCTAACCTTAACCCTAAACCTAACCCTAACCCTAACGCTAACCCTAAACCTTACAGTAACCCTAAACACTAACCCTAACCCCTAACCCTAACCCTAACCCTAACCCTTACCCTTACCCTAACCCTAACCCTAACCCTAACCTTAATGCTAATCCTAACCCTAACCTAACCATAACCCTTACCTTAAACCTAACCCTAACACTAATTCTTACCCTAACCCTAACCCTTACTCTTTCCCTAACCCAAACCCTAACCCTAAACCTTACCCTTACCCTTACCCTAACCCTAAACATAACCCTAACCCTTACCCTTTCCTTAACTCTAACCCTAACCCCAAACCTAACCCTTACATTGCCCTAACCCTAACCCTAACCGTACCCCTATCCCTAACCCCAAACCTAACCCTAACCCTAACCCTAACCCTATCTCTTACCCTTAACCTAACCATAACCCTAACCCTAACCCTAACCCTTAACCTAACCCTAACCTAACCCTAAACCTAACCCTTACCCTAACCCTAACCCTTACCCTTACCCTTACCTAAACCTAAACCTTACCCTAACCCTACACCTAACCCTTACCCTAACCCTAACCCAAACCCTAACCCCTAACCCTAACCTAAACCTCACCCTAACCTTAAACCTAACCCTAACCCTTACCCTTATCCTAATCCTAACACTAACCCTAACACTAACCCCTAACCCTAACACTAACCCTAACCCTAAACCATACCCTTACCCTAACCCTAACATTAACCTTAATGCTAATCCTAACCCTAACCTAACCATAACCCTTACCCTAACCTTAACCCTAACCCTAATTCTTACCCTAACCCTAACCCTTACCCTTATTCTTTCCCTAACCCAAACCCTAACCCTAAACCTTACCCTTACCCTTACCCTAACCCTAAACATAACCCTAACCTTTACCCTTTCCTTAACTCTAACCCTATCCCCAAACCTAACCCTTACATTGCCCTAACACTAACCCTAACCATACCCCTATCCCTAACCCCAAACCTAACCCTAACCCTAACCCTAACCCTTTCTTTTACCCTTAACCTAACCATAACCCTAACCCTAACCCCAACCCTAACACTTACCCTTACCCTAACCCTAACTCTAACCCTTAACCTAACCTTAACCTAACCCTAATCATAACGCTTACACTAACCCTAACCCTTACCCTAACCTAAACCTAAAGCTTACCCTAACCCTACACCTAACCCTTACCCTAACCCTAACCCGAACCCTAACCCCTAACCCTAACCCTAAACCTCATCCTAACGTTACACCTAACCCTAACCCTTACCCTTATCCTAACCCTAACCCTAACCCTAACACTAACCCCTAACCCTAACCAAAACCCAAACCTAACCTTTACCCTAACCCTAACCCTAACCCTTACCCCAACCCTAACCAAAACCCTAAACCTTACCCTTTCCCTAACATAACCCTAACCATAACCCTAAAACTAACCCTAACCCTAACCCTTACCCCTAACCCTTACCCTAAAACTAACCCTAATCCTAACCCCTAACCCCTAACCATAACCCTAACCCTAACCATAACCATAACCCTTAACCTAACCCTAAACCTAACCCTTACCCTAAAACTAACCCTAACTCTAACCCTTACCCTAACCCTAACCCTAACCCAAACCTAACACGTACACTAACCCTAACCCTAACCCTAACCCTAACCATAACCATAACACTTACCCTTACTCTAACCCTAAACCTAAAACTAAACCTCACACTAATCCTAACGCTAACCCTAACCCTAACCCTAAACTTAACCCTAACCCTAACCCTAACCCTAAACCTTACCCTTACCCTAACTCTAACCCTACCCCTAACCCAAACACTTACCCTTCCCCTAACCCTAACCGTAACACTAACTCTAACTTTTACCCTAAACCTAACCCTAACCCTAACCTAAACCCTAACCCTTACCCTAACCCCTAACCCTAATCCTTACCCTAACCCTAACCCTAACCCTTACCATTACCCTAATCCTAACCCTAACCCTAACCCTAATCTTAACCCTGACCCTAACCATTAACATAACCCTAACCCTAAACCTAACCCTAAACCTAACCTTAACCCTAACCCCTACCCTTACCCTAACCCTAACCCTAAACCTAAGCCTAAACCTAACCCTAACCCTAACCCTCACCGTTATCCAAACCCTAACCCTAACCCTAAACCCTAATCCTAACCCTATCCCTGACCCTAACCCTTACCCTTATCCTAACCCTAACCCTAACCTTAACCCTACCTCTAACACTTACCCTTACCCTAACACTAACCCTATCCCTAACACTTACCCTTACCCTAACCCTAAACATAACCCTAACCTTTACCCTAACCCTAACCCTAAACCCTAACACTAACCCTAACCCTAACTCTAACCCTTCCCCTTCCCCTAACCCTAACCCTCACCCTTACACTAAACCTAAACCTAACTGTAAGCTTAAACCTATCCCTAACCCTAAACACTAACACTAACCCTAACCCTAAATCTAACTCTTCCCATTCCCCTAACCCTAACCTTCACCTTTACACTAAACCTAACCCTAACCTTAAGCGTAAACCTATCCCTAACCCTAAACACTAACCCTAACTCTAACCCTAACACTCACCCTAACCTAACCCTAACCATAACCATTACCCTAACCCTAACCCTAACCCTAACCCTTACCCTTACCCTAACCCTAACCCTAACCTTAACCCCAACCCTAAACCTAACACTAACCCTGACCCTTATCCTACCCCTACTCCTAAACCTAACCCTAACCCTAACCCTTAACCTTCCCCTAACGCTAAACCTAAACCTAACCCCTAAACTAACCCTAAACCTAACCCTTACCCTAACCCTAACCCTAACACGAAGCCTAACCCCTAACCCTAAACCTAACATTCACCCTAAGCCTAAACCTAACCCTTACCCTTACAGTAACCGTTACCGTTACCCTAACCCTAACCCTAACCCTAACCCGAAAACTTACCCTTACCCTAAACCTAACCCCAACCCTTATCCTTACCCTAATCTAACCCTAACCCTAACCCTTATCCTTACGTTAACCCTAACCCTAACACTAAATCTAACACTTAACACTAAGCCTAAACCTTACCCTTACCCTAACCCTAACCCTAACCCTAACCCTAAACCTTACCCTAACCCTAACCCTAACCCTAACCATACCCTAAACCTAACCCTAACCCATACCCTTAACATTAACCCTAACCCTAACCCTAACTCTCACACTTACCCTTACCCTAACCCTAACCCTGACCCTAATCCTAACCTTACCCTAACACTAACCCTAACACTAAACACTAACCCTAACCCTAACCCTTACGCTTACAGTAACCCTTACCCATAACCTAACCCTAACCCTAAACCTAACCCCGAACCCTAACCCTAACTCTAACCCTAACCCTAAACCTTACCCTAACCGTAACCCTAACCTTAACCCTAACCATACCCTAACCCTAACCCTAACATTAGCCCTAACCCTAAACCTAACCCTAAACCTAACCCTAACCCTCACCTTAAACCTAACCCCAACACTATCCCTAACCCTAACCCTTACCCTGACCCTAACCCTAACCGTAACCCTTACCCTTACCCTAACCCTAACCCTAAACCTAACCCTTACCCTTACCCTAAACCTAACCATAACCCTAACCCTATCCCCTAACACTAACCCTAACCCTAAACCTTAACCTTACACTAACCCTAACCCTAACACCTACCCTAACCTTAACCCTAACCCTAACCCTAAACTTAAACCTAACCCTAACACTAACCCTAACACGAATCCTTACCCTAACACTAACCCTCACCCTAACCCTTACTCTTACCCTAACCATAACCCTAAACCTAACCCTAACCCTAACGCTAACCCTAAACCTTACAGTAACCCTAAACACTAACCCTAACCCCTAACCCTAACCCTAACCCTAACCCTTACCCTTACCCTAACCCTAACCCTAACCTTAATGCTAATCCTAACCCTAACCTAACCATAACCCTTACCTTAAACCTAACCCTAACCCTAATTCTTACCCTAACCCTAACCCTTACTCTTTCCCTAACCCAAACCCTAACCCTAAACCTTACCCTTACCCTTACCCTAACCCTAAACATAACCCTAACCCTTACCCTTTCCTTAACTCTAACCCTAACCCCAAACCTAACCCTTACATTGCCCTAACCCTAACCATAACCGTACCCCTATCCCTAACCCCAAACCTAACCCTAACCCTAACCCTAACCCTATCTCTTACCCTTAACCTAACCATAACCCTAACGCTAACCCTAACCCTAACACTTACCCTTACCCTAACCCTAACCCTAACCCTTAACCTAACCCTAACCTAACACTAAACCTAACCCTTACCCTAACCCTAACCCTTACCCTTACCCTTACCTAAACCTAAACCTTACCCTAACCCTACACCTAACCCTTACCCTAACCCTAACCCGAACCCTAACCCCTAACCCTAACCTAAACCTCACCCTAACCTTAAACCTAACCCTAACCCTTACCCTTATCCTAATCCTAACACTAACCCTAACCCTAACCCTAACCCTAAACTTTACCCTTACCCTAACCCTAACATTAACCTTAATGCTAATCCTAACCCTAACCTAACTATAACCCTTACCCTAACCTTAACCCTAACCCTAATTCTTACCGTAACCCTAACCCTTATCCTTATTCTTTCCCTAACCCAAACCCTAACCCTAAACCTTACCCTTACCCTTACCCTAACCCTAAACATAACCCTAACCTTTACCCTTTCCTTAACTCTAACCCTATCCCCAAACCTAACCCTTACATTGCCCTAACACTAACCCTAACCATACCCCTATCCCTAACCCCAAACCTAACCCTAACCCTAACCCTAACCCTATCTTTTACCCTTAACATAACCATAACCCTAACCCTAACCCCAACCCTAACACTTACCCTTACCCTAACACTAACTCTAAAACTTAACCTAACCCTAACCTAACCCTAAACCTAACCCTTACCCTAACCCTAACCCTTACCCTAACCTAAACCTAAAGCTTACCCTAACCCTACACCTAACCCTTACCCTAACCCTAACCTGAACCCTAACCCCTAACCCTAACCCTAAACCTCACCCTAACCTTAAACCTAACCCTAACCCTTACCCTTATCCTTACCCTAACCCTAACACTAACACTAACCCCTAACCCTAACCCTAACCCTAACCAAAACCCAAACCTAACCTTTACCCTAACCCTAACCCTAACCCTTACCCCATCCCTAACCAAAACCCTAAACCTTACCCTTTCCCTAACATAACCCTAACCATAACCCTAAAACTAACCCTAACCCTAACCCTTACCCCTAACCCTTACCCTAAAACTAACCCTAATCCTAACCCCTAACCCCTAACCCTAACCCTAACCATAACCATAACCCTTAACCTAACCCTAAACCAAACACTTACCCTAAAACTAACCCTAACTCTAACCCTTACCCTAACCCTAACCCTAACCCAACCCTAACACGTACACTAACCCTAACCCTAACCCTAACCCTAACCCTAACCCTAACACTTACCCTTACCCTAACCCTAAACCTAAACCTAAACCTCACACTAATCCTAACGCTAACCCTAACCCTAACCCTAAACTTAATCCTAACCCTAACCCTAACCCTAAACCTTACCCTTAGCCTAACCCTAACCCTACCCCTAACCCAAACACTTACCCTTCCCCTAACCCTAACCCTAACACTAACTCTAACTTTTACCCTAAACCTAACCCTAACCCTAACCTTAACCCTAACCCTTACCCTAACCCCTAACCCTAACCCTTACACTAACCCTAATCCTAACCCTTACCATTACCCTAACCCTAACCCTAACCCTAATCTTAACCCTGACCCTAACCATTAACATAACCCTAACCCTAAACCTAACCCTAAACCTAACCCTAACCATAACCCCTACCCTTACCCTAACCCTAACCCTAAACCTAACCTAAACCTAACCCTAACCCTAACCCTTACCGTTATCCAAACCCTAACCCTAACCCTAACCCCTAATCCTAACCCTATCCCTGACCCTAACCCTTACCCTTATCCTAACCCTAACCCTAACCTTAACCCTACCTCTAACACTTACCCTTACCCTAACACTAACCCTATCCCTAACACTTACCCTTACCCTAACCCTAACCATAATCCTAACCTTTACCCTAACCCTAACCCTAAACCCTAACACTAACCCTAACCCTAACTCTAACCCTTCCCCTTACCCTAACCCTAACGCTCACCCTTACACTAAACCTAAACCTAACCGTAAGCTTAAACCTATCCCTAACCCTAAACACTAACACTAACCCTAACCCTAAATCTAACTCTTCCCATTCCCCTAACCCTAACCCTCACCCTTACACTAAACCTAACCCTAACCTTAAGCGTAAACCTATCCCTAACCCTAAACACTAACCCTAACTCTAACCCTAACACTCACCCTAACCTAACCCTAACCATAACCATTACCCTAACCCTAACCCTAACCCTAACCCTTACCCTTACCCTAACCCTAACCCTAACCTTAACCCCAACCCTAAACCTAACACTAACCCTGACCCTTATCCTACCCCTACTCCTAAACCTAACCCTAACCCTAACCCTAACCCTAACTTTACCCTAACCCTAACCCTTACCATCACCCTCACCCTAACCCTAACCCTAACCCTTATACTTACCCTCACCCTAACCCTAACCCTAACCCTTATCCTTACCCTAACCCTAACCCTAAACCTAACACTTAACCATACCCTAACCCTAACCATAACCGTAACCCTTACCCTAACCCTAACCCTAACCCTAACAGTTAACCTTACCATAACCCTAACCCTAAACCTAACACTTAACCTTACCCTAACCCTAACCGTAACCCTAACCCTTACCGTAAACCCTAACCCTAACCCTTACCCTAACCCTAACCCTAACCCTTACCATTACCCTAACCCTAACCCTAACCCTAAACCTAATCTTAACCCTGACCCTAACCATTAACATAACCCTAACCCTAAACCTAACCCTAAACCTAACCCTAACCCTAACCCCTACCCTTACCCTAACCCTAACCCTGAACCTAAACCTAACCATAACCCTAACCCTAACCCTTACCGTTATCCAAACCCTAACCATAACCCTAACCCCTAATCCTAACCCTATCCCTGACCCTAACCCTTACCCTTATCCTAACCCTAACCCTAACCCTAAACTTAACCCTACCTCTAACACTTACCCTTACCCTAGCACTAACCCTATCCCTAACACTTACCCTTACCCTAACCCTAACCCTAACCATAACACTAACCTTTACCCTAACCCTAACCCTAAACCCTAACACTAACCCTAACCCTAACTCTAACCCTTCCCCTTCCCCTAACCCTAATCCTCACCCTTACACTAAACCTAAACCTAACCGTAAGCTTAATCCTATCCCTGACCCTAAACACTAACACTAACCCTAATCCTAAATCTAACTCTTCCCATTCCCCTAACCGTAACCCTCACCCTTACACTAAACCTAACCCTAACCTTTAGCGTAAACCTATCCCTAACCCTAAACACTAACCCTAACTCTAACCCTAACCCTCACCCTAACCTAACCCTAACCATAACCATTACCCTAATCCTAACCCTAACCCTAACCCTTACCCTTACCCTAACCGTAACCCTAACCCTAACCCTAACCCTTACCCTAACCCTAACCCTTACCCTAACCCTAACCCTATCCGAACCCTAACCCTTAACCCTAACCCTAACCCTCGCCCTAACCCTAACCCTAACCCTAAGCCTTATTCTTACCCTAACCCTAACCCTAAACCTAACCTTAACCCTAACCCTAGCCCTAACCCTTACCCTTACCCTAACCCTAACACCTAACCCTAACCCTAACCCTAACCTTACCCTTACCCTAAACCTAACCCTAACCCTAACCGTAACCCTAACTCTAACCCGAACCCTAACCCTTACCCTTACCTTAACCCTAACCTCAACCCTAACTCTAACCCCTAACCCAAAACCTTACTCTTACCCTAACCCTATCCCTAACCCTAACCATTACCCCTAACCCTAACCCTAGCCCTAACCTTAACTCTAAACCTAATCCTAACTCTTACCCTTACCGTAACCCCAACCCTAAACCTAAACCTAACCTTAATCCTAACCCTAACCCGAACCCTAAACCTACACTTAACCCTAAGCCTCACCCTAAACCTAACCCTTACCCTTACCCTAACCCTAACCTAACCCTTACTCTAACCCTAACCCTAACCCTAACCCTAACACTTACCCTTACCCTAACTCCAACCCTAACCCTTATCCTAACCCTAACCCTAACCCTAACCCTAAGCAAAACCTAACTCTAAAACTTACCCTTATCCTAACGCTAACCCTAACATTAACCCTAAACCTAAACCTAAGTCTAACCCTAACCCTAACCCTTACACTTACCCTAACCCTAACCCTAACACTTACCCTTACCCTAACCCTAACCCTAACCCTTACGCTAAACCTAACCCTAACCCTAACCCCTAATCCTAACCCTAACCCTAACACTAACCCTAACCCTTAACCTTACCCTAACGCTAAACCTAACCCAAACCCATACCCTAACCCTAAACCTAACCCTTACACTAACAGTAACCCTAACCCGAAGCCTAACCCTACCCTAAACCTAACACTCACCCTCACCCTAACCCTAACCCTTACCCTTACAGTAACCCTTACCCTTACCCTAACCCTAACCCTAAACCGAAACCTTACCCTTACCCTAACCCTAACCCTAAACCGAAACCTTACCCTTACCCTAAACCTAAACCTGACCCTTACACTTAACCTAACCCTAACCCTAACCCTAAATCTAACACTTAACCCTAAGACTAAACCTTACCCTTACCCTAACCCTAACCCTAACCCTAACCCTAACGCTAACCCTAACCCTAACCCTAGCCCTAACCCTAACCCTTACCCTTACCCTTACCCTAACCCTCACCCTAACCCTAACCCTAACACTAACCCTTACCCTTACCCTAAACCTAACCCTAACTTAATGCTAATCCTAACCCTAACCTAACCATAACCCTTACCCTAACCCTAACCCTAACCCTAACCCTAACCCTAATCCTTACCCTAAACCTAACCCTAACCCTAACCCTTACACTATCCCTAACCTTAACTCTAAAACTAACCCTAACCCTAAACCTAACCCTTACACTTGCCCTAACCCTAACCCAAACTCTAACCCTAACCCTTTCCCTTACCCTAACCCTAACCCTAACCCTAACTTTAACCCTAACCCTTACCCTAACCCTAACCCTAACCCTAACCCTTACCCTTACCATAACCCTAACCCTAACCCTAACACCTATGCCTTAACCTATAACTAACCCTAAACTTAACCTTATTTAACCTAACCCTAACCCCAAACCTACCCCTAACCCTAACCCTAACACTTACCCTAACCATTACCCTAACCCTAACCCTAACCCAAACACCTATCCCTTAACCTAACCCTAACCCTAAAACTTACCCTTATATTAACGCTAACCCTAACCCTAACCCTAACCCTAAACCTAACCCTAACCCTAACACTAACCCTTACACTTACCCTAACCCTAACCCTAACCGTAACCCCTAACCCTAACCCTAACCCTAAACTTTACCCTTACCCTAACCCTAAACCTAACCCCTAACCCTAAACCTAACCCTAAACCTAAACCTAACCCTAACCTTAAACCTAACCCCAACACTAACCCTAACCCTAACCCTTACCCTGACCCTAACCCTAACCGTAACCCTTACCCTTACCCTAACCCTAACCCTAAACCTAACCCTTACCCTTACCCTAAACCTAACCATAACCCTAACCCTAACCCCTAACACTAACCCTAACCCTAAACCTTAACCTTACACTAACCCTAACCCTAACACCTACCCTAACCTTAACCCTAACCCTAACCCTAAACTTAAACCTAACCCTAACACTAACCATAACACGAATCCTTACCCTAACACAAACCCTCACCCTAACCCTTACCCTTACCCTAACCATAACCCTAAACCTAACCCTAACCTTAACCCTAAACCTAACCCTAACCATAACCCTAACCCTAAACCTTACAGTAACCCTAAACACTAACCCTATCCCCTAACCCTAACCCTAACCCTTACCCTTACCCTAACCCTAACCCTAACCTTAATGCTAATCCTAACCCTAACCTAACCATAACCCTTAACCTAAACCTAACCTAACCCTAATTCTTACCCTAACCCTAAGCCTAACCCTTACTCTTTCCCTAACCCAAACCCTAACCCTAAACCTTACCCTTACCCTTACCCTAACCCTAAACATAACCCTAACCCTTACCCTTTCCTTAACTATAACCCTAACCCCAAACCTAACCCTTACATTGCCCTAATCCTAACCCTAACCGTACCCCTATCCCTAACCCCAAACCTAACCCTAAACCTAATCCTAACCCTATCTCTTACCCTTAACCTAACCATAACCCTAACCCTAACCTTAACCCTAACACTTACCCTTACCCTAACCCTAACCCTAACCCTTAACCTAACCCTAACCTAACCCTAAACCTAACACTTACACTAACCCTAACCCTTACCCTTACCTAAACCTAAACCTTACCCTAACCCTACACCTAACCCTTACCCTAACCCTAACCCGAACCCTAACCCCTAACCCTAACCTAAACCTCACCCTAACCTTAAATCTCACCCTAACCCTTACCCTTATCCTAACCCAAACACTAACCCTAACACTACCCCCTAACCCTAACCCTAACCCTAACCCTAACCCTAAACTTACCCTTACCCTAACCCTAACCCTAACCTTAATACTAATCCTAACCCTAACGTAACCATAACCCTTACCCTAACCTTAACCCTAACCCTAATTCTTACCCTAACCCTAACCCTAACCCTTATTCTTTCCCTAACCCAAACCCTAACCCTAAACCTTACCCTTACCCTTACCCTATCCCTAAACATAACCCTAACCTTTACCCTTTCCTTAACTCTAACCCTATCCCCAAACCTAACCCTTACATTGCCCTAACCCTAATCCTAACCATACCCCTATCCCTAACCCCAAACCTAACCCTAACCCTAATCCTAACCCTATCTTTTAACCTTAACCTCACCATAACTCTAACCCTAACCCTAACCCTAACACTTACCCTTACCCTAACCCTAACCCTAACCCTTAACATAACCCTAACCTAAGCCTAAACCTAAACCTTACCCTAACCCTAAACCTTACCCTAACCTAAACCTAAACCTTACCCTAACCCTACACCTAACCCTTACCCTAACCCTAACCTGAACCGTAACCCCTAACCCTAACCCTAAACCTCACCCTAACCTTAAACCTAACCCTAACCCTTACCCTTATCCTAACCCTAACCCTAACCCTAACACTAACCCCTAACCCTAACCCTAACCCTAACCAAAACCCAAACCTAACCTTTACCCTAACCCTAACCCTACCCCTTACCCCAACCCTAACCAAAACCCTAAACCTTACCCTTTCCCTAACATAACCCTAACCCTAACCCTAAAACTAACCCTAACCCTAACCCTTACCCCTAACCCTTACCCTAAAACTAACCCTAATCCTAACCCCTAACCCTAACCCTAACCCTAACCATAAACATAACCCTTAACCTAACCCTAACCCTACCCCTAAAACTAACCCTAACCCTTGCCCTTACCCTAACCCTAACCCTAACCCTAAGCCTTACCCTAACCCTAACTCTAACCCTTACCCTAACCCTAACGAAAACCCTAACCCATAACCACAACCCTAATCCTCACCCTAACCCTAACCCTAACCCTAACCATTATCCTTACCATAACCCTAAACCTAAACCTAACCTTAACCCTAACCCTATCACTAACCCTTACCTTTACCGTAACCCTAACCCCTAACCCAAACCCTAACCTTACCCTTACCCTAAACCTAAACCTAACCCTAAACCTAAACCTTACCCTTACCCTAAACATAACCCTAACCCTAACCGTAACCCTAACCCTAACCCTAACCGTAAGCATTACTCTTACCTTAACCCTAACCTTAACCCTAACTCTAACCCCTAAACCTAAACCTTACCCTTACCCTAACCCTAAACCTAACCCTAACCCAAACCCTAACCCTAACCTTAACTTTAACCCTAACCCTAAATCTTAACCTTAACGTAACCTCAACCCTAAACCTAAACCTAAACTTAATCCTAAACCTAACCCTGAACCTAAACCTAAACTTAACCCTAAGACTCACCCTAAACCTAAGGCTTACCCTTACCTTAACCCTAACTCTAACCCTTACCCTAACCCTAACCCTAACACTTTCCCTAATCCTAACCCTTACCCTTACCGAACCCTAACTCTAACCCAAATACTTACCCTAACCCTAACCCTTACCCTTACCCTAACCCTAACTCTAACCCTTACCCTTACCCTAACCCTAACCCTAAGCCTAAGCCTAAACCCTATCCCTAAACCTAACCCTAACCCTAACACTTACACTTATCCTAACGCTAACCGTAACCATAAACCTAACCCTAAACCTAACCCTAACCCTAACACTAATCCTTACACTTACCCTAAACCTAACCCTAACACTTACACTTACCCTAACCCTAACCCTAACCTCTAATCCTAACCCTAACCCTAACACTAACCCTAACCCTTAACCTTACCCTAACGCTAAACCTAACCCTAACGCTTCAACTAACCCTAAACCTAACCCTTACCCTAACCCTAACCCTAACACAAAGCCTAACCCCTAACCCTAAACCTAACACTCACCCTAAGCCTAACCCTAACCCTTACCCTTATAGTAACCATTACCCTTACCCTAACCCTAACCCTAACCCGAAACCTTACCCTTACCCTAATCCTAACCCTAACACTTACCCTTACCCTACACCTAACCCTAACCCTAACCCTTATCCTTACGCTAACCCTAACCCTAACCCTAACCCTAAATCTAACACTGAACCCTAAGCCTAAACCTTACCCTTACCCTTACCCTAACCCTAACCGTAACCCTAACCCTAAACATTACCCTAACCCTAACCCTAACCCCAACCCTAACCATACCCTAACCCTAACCCGTAACCTTAACCTAACCCTAACCCTAACCCTAACTCTCACACTTACCCTTACCCTAACCCTAACCCTGACCCTAACCCTAACCTTACCCTAACCCTAACCCTAAACCTATACCTAACACCGAACCCTAAACCTTACCCTAACCCTAACCCTAACCTTAAACCTAACCATACCCTAACCCTAACCCTAACACTAGCCCTAACCCTATCCCCTAATCCTTACCCTAAAACTAACTCTAATCCTAACCCCTAACCCTGACCCTAACCCTAACCATAACCATAACCCTTACCCTAACCCTAACCCTAACCCTTACTCTAAAACTAACCCTAACCTTAACACTTAACCATAACCCTAAACCTAACGCTAACCCTAACCCTTACCCTTACCCTAACCGTAACCCTAACCCTAACCTTTACCCTAACCCTAACCCTAACCCTTACCCTAACCCTAACCCTACCCGAACTCTAACCATTAACCCTAACCCTAACCCGTACCCTAACCCTAACCCTAACCCTAAGACTTATTTTTACCCTAACCCTAATCCTAAACCTAACCTTAACCCTAACCCTAGCCCTAACCCTTACACTTACCCTAACCCTAACACCTAACCCTAAACCTAACCCTAACCTTACCCTTACCCTAAACCTAACCCTAACCGTAACTCTAACCCTAATCCGAACCCTAACCCTTACACTTACCTTAACCCTAACCTCAACCCTAACTCTAACCCCTAACCCAAAACCTTACCCTTACCCTAACCCTAACCCTAACCCTAACCCCTAACCCTAACCCTAGCGCTAACCTTAACTCTAACCCTAACCCTTACCATAACCCCAACCCTAAACCTAAACCTAACCATAATCCTAACCCTAAACCTAAACTTAACCTAAACCCTCACCCTAAACCTAACCCTTACCTTTACCCTAACCCTAACCTAACCCTTACTCTAACCCTAACCCTAACCACAACCCTAACACTTACCCTTACCCTAACTCCAACCCTAACCCTTATCCTAACCCTAACCCTAACTCTAACCCCAACCCTTACCCTTACCCCAACCCTAACCCTAACGCTAACCCTAACACTTACCCATAACCTAACCCTATCCCTGACCCTAACCCTAACCTTACCCTAACCTAATCCTATCCCTAACCCTAACCCCTAACCCTAAACCTAACCCTCACCCTAACCCTTACCCTAACACTAAACCTAAGACTAACCCTAACCCTAAACTTAAGCCTAACCCTAACCCTAACCCTAACCCTTACCCTAACCCTAACCCTCACCCTAACCCTTACCCTTACCCTAACCCTAACCCTAAACCTAACCCCAAACCTAACCCTAACATTAACCCTTACCCTAACCCTAAACCTAACCCTTACGCTAACCCTAAGCCTAACCCGAAGCCTAAACCCTACCCTAAACCTAACACTCACCCTAACACTAAACCTAACCCTTACCCTTATAGTAACCCTTACACTTACCCTAACCCTAATCCTAAACCTAACCCCGAACCCTAACCCTAACCCTAACCCTAACCCTAACATTAACTCTTACCCTAACCCTAACCCGAAACCTTACTCTTACCCTAACCCTAAGCCTAACCCTAACCATAACCATAACCCTAAACCTTACCCTTAGAGTAACCCTTACACTTACCCTAACCCTAATCCTAAACCTAACCCCGAACCCTAACCCTAACCCTAACACTAAACCTTACCCTAATCCTAACCCTAACCCTTACACTAACCCTAACCCTAACCCTAGCCCTAACCCTAACCCCTAACCCTTACCCTAAAACTAACCCTAATCCTAAACCCTAAACCTACCACTAACCCTAACCATAACCATAACCCTTACCCTAACCCTAACCCTAACCCTTACCCTAACCCTAACCTTACCCTAACCCTATCCTTAACCCTTAACCCTAACCCTAACCCTAACCCTAACCCTTACAGTAACCCTTACCCTTACCCTAACCGTAACCCTAAACCTAACCCTAAACCTAACCCTAAACCTTACCTTAACCCTAACACTAACCCTAACCCTAAACATACCCTAACCCTAACCCTAACCCTAACCCTAACCCAAGCCCTAACCATAACTCCTAATACTTACCCTAAAACTAACCCTAATCCTAACCCCTAACCCTAACCCTAACCCTATCCATAACATAACCCTTACCCTAACCTAACCCTACACCTAACCCTTACCCTAAACCTTACACTTACCCTAACCCTAAACCTAACCCTAACCCTTACCCTAACCCTAACCCTAACACTTACCCTAACCCTAACCCGAACCCGAACCCTAACCCCTAACCCTAACCCTAACCCTCACCCTAACCCTAACCCTAAGCCTTATCCTTACCGTAACCGTAACCCTAAACCTAACCTTAACCCTAACCCTAGCCCTAAACCTTACACTTTCCCTAACCCTAACACCTAAAACTAACCCTCATCCTTACCCTTACCCTAAACCTAAACCTAACCCTAACCCTAACCCTAACCCTTACCCTTACCCTAACCCTAAACCTAACCCTAAACCTGAACCTAACCCTAACCCTAACCCTTACCCTAACCCTAACCCGAACCCGAACCCGAAACCTAACCCCTAACCCTAACGGTAACCCTAACCTAACCCGAACCCTAAAGCTTACTCTTACCTTAACCCTAACCTTAACCCTAACTCTAACTCCTAACCCTAAACCTTACCCTTACCCTAACCCTAAACCTATTCCTAACCCCTAACCCTAACCCTAGCCCTAACCTTAACTCTAACTGTAACCGTAACTCTTACCCTTACCGTAAACCCAACCCTAAACCTAAACCTAACCTTAACCCTAACCCTAACCCTAACCCTAACCTAACCCTTACTCTAACCCTAACCCTAACCCTAACCCCAACCCTTACCCTTAACCCAACCCTAACCCTAACCCTAACCCTAACACTTACCCATACCCTAACCCTAACCCTGACCTTAACCCTAACCTTACTCTAACCTAACAATAACCCTAACCCTAAAACCTAACCCTAACCCTAACCCTAACCCCAATCCCTTAACCTAAACCTAACCCTAACACTTACCCTTATACTAACGCTAACCATAACCCTACCCTAACCCTAACCCTAAACCTAACCCTAACCCTAATACTAACACTTACACTTACCCTAACCCTAACCCTAAAACTAACCCTAACCCTAACCCCTAATCCTAACCCTAACCCTAACACTAATCCTAACCCTTAAACTTACCCTAACGCTTAACCTAAACCTAACCCTAAACCTAACCCTAACCCTAACCCTAACCATTACCCTTACAGTAACCCTACCCTTCCCATAACCCTAACCCTAACCCCAACCCGAAAACTTACCCTTACCCTAAACCTAACCCTAACCCTTACCCTTAACCTAACCCTAACGCTAACCCTAACCCTAACCCCAAAACTAACCCTAACCCTAACCCTAAACCTACCCATAATTCTAACCCTAACCGAAACCCTAACCCTATCCCTACCCCTACATCTACCCCTACCCCTAACCGTAATCCTAACCCTAACCCTACCCCTACACCTCCTCCTACACCTAACCCTAACCCCACACCTAACCCTATCCCTAACCCTAGCCGTAGCACTAACCCTAACCCTAACCCTACCCCTATCCTTAATATTAACCCTAACTCTAACCCTAAAACTACACTTAACCCTGACCCTAACCCTAACCCTAAACCTAACCGTAAATGTAACCCTTACCCTTACCCTAACCCTAACCCCAAAACTAACACTAACCCTAACCCTTTACCTTACCCTAACGCTAAACCAAACCCAAACCCTTACCCTAAACCTAAACCTAACCCTTACGCTAACCGTAACCCTAACCCGAAGCTTAACCCTACCCTAAACGTAACACTCACCCTAACCCTAACCCTAACCATTACCCTTACAGTAACCCTTACCCTTACCCTAACCTTAACCCTAACCCGAAAACTTACCATTACCCTAAATCTAACCCTAACCCTTACACTTACCCTAACCCTAACCCTAACCCTAACCCTTAACCTTACCCTTACCCTAACCCTAACCCTAACCCTAATCCTAACCCTAAATCTAACCCTAAACCTTACCCTAACCCTAACCCTAACCATACCCTAACCCTAACCCTAACCGTAACCCTAACCCTAACCCTTACCTTACCCAAACCCTAACCCTAACCCTAACACTCACACTTACCCTTCCCCTAACCCCAACCCTAACCCTGACCCTAACTCTAACCTTACCCTAACGCTAACCCTAACCCTTAACCCTAACCCTAACCCTAACCCTTACCGTAACCCTTACCCTTACCCTAACCCTAAACCTAAACCTAACCCTAACCCTAACCCTAAACCTTACCTTAACCCTAACCTTAACCCTAACCCTAAACATACCCTAACCCTAACCCTAACCCTAAACCTAAGCCAAGCCCTAACCATAACCCCTAATACTTACCCTAAAATTAACCCTAATCCTAACCCCTAAACCTAACCCTAACCCTAACCATAACATAACCCTTACCCTAACCTAACCAACCACCTAACCCTTACCCTAACCCTTACACTTACCCTAACAATAAACCTAACCCTAACACTTACCCTAACCCTAATCCTAACACTTACCCTAACCCTAACCCGAACCCGAACCCTAACCCCTAACCCTAACCCTAAACCTCACCCTAACCCTAACCCTAAGCCTTATCCTTACCCTAATCCTAACCCTAAACCTAACCTTAACCATTACCCTAGCCCTAACCCTTACACTTTCCCTAATCCTAACACCTAACCCTAACCCTAAACCTTACCCTTACCCTAAACCTAAACCTAACCCTAACCCTAACCCTAACCCTTACCCTTACCCTAACCCTAAACCTAACCCTAACCCTTACCCTAACCCTAACCCTAACCCTTACCCTAACCCTAACCCAAACACGAACCCTAACCCCTAACCCTAACGGTAACCCTAACCTAACCCGAACCCTAAACCTTACTCTTAACTTAACCCTAACCTTAACCCTAACTCTAACTCCTAACCCTAAACCTTACCCTTACCCTAACCCTAACCTAAACCTTACTCTAACCCTAACCCTTACACTTACCCTTACCCTAACTCCAACCCTAACCCTTATCCTAACCCTAACCCTAACCCCAACCCTTGCCCTTACCCCAACCGTAAACTTAACCCTAATCCTAACACTTACCCATACCCTAACCCTAACCCTAACCCTAAGCAAAACCTAACCCTAACACTTACCTTATCCTAACGCTAACCTTAACCCTAACCCTAACCCTAAACCTAACTCTAACCCTAACACAATCCCTTACACTTACCTTTACCCTAACCCTAACACTTACCCTTAACCTAAACCTAATCCTAACCCTTACCCTAAACCTAACCCTAACCCCTAATCCTAACCCTAACCCTAACACTAACCCTAACCCTTAACCTAACCCTAACGCTAAACCTAACCCAAACCCTTACCCTAACCCTAAACCTAACCCTTACGCTAACCGTAACCCTAACCCGAAGCCTAACCCTACCCTAAACCTAACACTCACCCTAACCCTAACCCTAACCCTTACCCTTACAGTAACCCTTACCCTTACCCTAACCATAACCCTAACCCAAAACCTTACACTTACCCTAAACCTAACCCTAACCCTTACACTTACCCTAACCCTAACCCTTATCCTTACCTTAACCCTAACCCTAACCCTAACCCTAAATCTAACACTTAACCCTAAGCCTAAACCTTACCCTTACCCTAACCCTAACCCTCACCCTAAACCTAACGCTAACCCTAAACCTTTTCATAACCCTAACACTAACCGTAACCCTAACCATACCCTAAACCTAACCCTAACCCTAGCCCTAACCCTAACCCCTAACCCTTATCCTAAAACTAAACCTAATCCTAACCCCTAATCCTAACCCTAACCCTAACCATAACCCTACCCTTTACCTAACCCTAACCCTAACCCTTACACTAACCCTAACCCAAACCCGAACGCTAACCCCTAACCCTAACCCTAACCCTCACCCTAACTCTAACCCTAACCCTAAGCCTTATCCTTACCCTTCCCCTAACCCTAATCCTAAACCTAACCTTAACCTTATCCCTAGCCCTAACCCTTACCCTTACCCTAACCCTAACACCTAACCCTAACCCTAAAACTTACCCTTACACTAAAAATAACCCTAACCCTAACCCTAACCCTACCCATAACTCTACCCCTAACCCTAACCCTACACCTAACTCTACCCCTACCCTTAACCCTAATCCTAACCCTACCCCTACCCCTCCCCCTCCTCCTACACCTAACCCTAACCCCACCCCTAACCCAATTCCTAACCCTAGCCCTAGCCCTAACCGTAACCCTACCCCTACCCTTAACATTAACCCTAACTCTAACCCTAAACCTACACCTAACCATAACCCTAACCCTAAACCTAACCCTAACTGTAACTCTTACCCTTACCCTAACCCTATCCCCAAAACTAACACTAACCCTAACCCTAACCCTTACGCTAAAGCAAACCCT
>JANJXV010000591.1:22500-92500 GCA_024803745.1 Megascapheus bottae | reverse complement strand
CTAACCCTTACCCTTACCCTAACCCTAAAACTTACGTTTCCCTAACCCTAACCCCTAACCCTACACCTAACCCTAACATTAAACCTTATCCTTACCCTAACCCTAACCCTAATCCCTAACCCTAACCCTAACCAGAAACCTAACCCTAACCTTAAACCTAACCCTAACACTAACCCTAACCCTAACCTTACCCTAACCCTAATCAATAACCCTAACAAGAACCCTAACCCTTACCCTTATCCTAACCCTAAGCCTAACCCTAAAACTAACCCTAACCCCTAACCATATTCCTAACCCAAACCCTTACTCTAACCATAAACCTAACCCTAACCCTAATCCATACGCTTAACCTAACCTAAACCTAACCCTAACCCTAACACTTACCCTTACCCTAACCCTAACCCTAACCCTAACCCTAACCCTAACCCTCACACTTACCCTTACTCTAACCCTAACCCTCACCCTAACCCTAAACTTACCCTAACCCTAACCACTAACCCTAACCCTAACCCTAAGCTTAACCCTAACCCTAACACTAGTCCTAACCCGAACCCTTACCCTAACACTAACCCTCAAACTAACCCTTACCCCTACCCTAATCCTAACCCCAAACCTAACCCTAACCCTAACCCTAAACCTAACCCTAACCCTAACCATTATCCTTACCCTAACCCTTAACCTTACCCTAACCCTAACACCAAACCGAACCCTACCCCTAACCCTAACCCTAACCCTTAAACTTAACCTAACCCTAACCCCAAACCTAACCCTAACCCTAACCTTAACCGTAACCCTAACCCTAAACCTAACCCTAACCCTAACCCTAACCCCTAACCCTAACCCTAACCCTAAACCTTACCTTTACCCTTACCCTAACACTAACCCCTAACCCTAACCCTAACCCTGACACTAAACCTAACCCTAACCCTATCCCTAACGCTCACCTTAACCTAACCCTAACCATAACCATTACCCTAAACCTAAACCTAACCCTAACCCTTACACTTACCCTATCCCTAACCCTAAACTTAACCCCAACCCTAAACCTAACACTAAGGCTTACCTTTACCCTAACACTAACCCTAACCCTAACCCCAACCCTAACCCTAACCTAACCTTACCCTAACCCTAACCCTTAACCTATCCCTAACACTTACCCTTACCCTAAACCTAACCCTAACCCTTACCCTAACGCTAACTCTAACCCTAACCCCTAAGCCTAACTCTAACACTAACCCGAACCCCTAACCCTACACCTAACCCTAACCTTAAAACTTATCCTTACCCTAACCCTAACCCTAACCCCTAACCCTAACCTGAAACCTAACCCTAAACTTAAACCTAACCCTAACACTAACCCTAACCCTAAACCTTACCCTAACCCTAACCCTAACGCTAACCCTTACCCTTACCCTAACCCTAAACCTAAACATAACCCTAACCCTAACCCTAAACCTAACCTTAACCCTAACCACTAACCCTAACCCTAACCCTTACTCTAACCCTAACACCTAACCCTAACCCTAACCCTAATCCTAACCCCTACATTTCCCTAACCCTAACCCTAACCCTAAACCTAACACTTACCCTTACCCTAACCCTAACCCTGACCCTAACCCTAACCTTACACTAACCCTACACCTACCCCTAACCCTAACCTTAACCCTAACACTTACCCTTAGCCTAACCCTAACCCTAAACCTTACCCTTACCCTAACACTAACCCTAACACTTAACCCTAAACCTAATTCTAAACCTGACCCTTACTTTAACTCTAACCCTAACTCTAACCTTAACCCTAACGCTAACACTAACCCTTGTCCTAACCCTAACCCTTTCCCTAATCCTAACCCTAACACTAAACCTAACCCTAAACCTAACCCTAAACCTAACCCTACGCCTAACCATAAACCTTAGCCTTTCCCTAACCCTAACCCTAAACCTAACCCTAACTCCAACTCTAGCCCTAACCCCTAACCCTAAACCTAACCCTAACCCTAACCCTAAACCTTACTCGTATCCTAACCCTAACCCTAAACCTAAACCTAACCCTAACACTTACTCTCACCCTAACCCTAAACCATACCGTAACCCTAACCCTAACCCTAAACCTCACCCTAACCCTAACCCTAACCCTAACCCTAACCCTTACCCTAACCCTAACCCTAACCCATACCCCTACCCTAACCTAACCCTAACCCTAACCCTAACCCTTACCCTTACCCTAACCCTAACCCCTAACCCTAACCCTAACCCTAACACTAACATTAACGCTTACCCTTACCCTAACCCTAACCCTAACCCTTACCCTAACCCTAACCCTAACCCTTACCCTAACCCCAACCCTAACCAGAACACTAACCCCTAACCCTAACCCTAACCCTAACCCTAACCCTAACCCTTATCCATACCCTAACCCTAACTCTAATCCTAAACCTAACCCTAACCCTTACCTAACCCTAAACCTTACCCTTACCCTAAACCTAACCCTAAACCTAACCATAAACCTAACCCTAACCCGAACCCTAACCCTTACCCTTACCTTAACACTAACCCTAACCCTAACCCTAACTCTAACCCCTAACCCTAAACATTACCCTAAACCTAACCCTAACCCTTACCTAACCCTAACACTTACCCTTACCCTAACCCTAAACCTAACCCTAACCCCTAACCCTAACCCTAACACTAACACTAACCCTAAGGCTTATCCTTACCCTAACTCTAACCCTAAACCTAACCCTTACCCTAACCCTAACCCTAAACCTTACCCTAACCCCAACCCTAACCAGAACACTAACCCCTAACCCTAACCCAAACCCTCACCCTAACCCTAACCCTAACCCTTCCCTAACCCTTATCCTTACCCTAACCCTAACCCTAAGCCTAAGCCTAACCCTAACCCTAACCCTAACCCTACCCTTACCCTAACCTAACCCTTAACCTAACCCTAACACTTACCCTTACCCTAACCCTAAACCTAACCCTAACCCCTAACCCTAACCCTAACACTAACACTAACCCTAAGGCTTATCCTTACCCTAACTCTAACCCTAAACCTAACCCTTACCCTAACCCTAACCCTAAACCTTACCCTAACCCCAACCCTAACCAGAACACTAACCCCTAACCCTAACCCAAACCCTCACCCTCACCCTAACCCTAACCCTTCCCTAACCCTTATCCTTACCCTAACCCTAACCCTAACCCTAAGCCTAACCCTAACCCTAACCCTAACCCTTTCCCTTACCCTAACCCTAAACCTTACACTTACCCTAAACCTAACCCTAACCCTAAACCTTACCCTTACCGTAAACCTAACCCTAATGCTAACCGTAAACCTAACCCTAAACCGAACCCTAACCCTTACCCTTACCTTAACCCTAACCCTAACCCTAACCCTTACCCTAACACCAACCCTAACCAGAACACTAACCCCTAACCCTAACGCTAAACCTAACCCTTCCCTAACCCTTATCCATACCCTAACCCTTACCCTAACCCTAACCCTAACCCTAACCCTAACCTAACAGTAAACCTTACCCTTACCCTAAACCTAACCCTAAACCTAACCATAAACCTAACCCTAACCCGAACCCTAACCCTTACCCTTACCTTAACCCTAACCCTAACACTAACCCTAACTCTAACCCCTAACCCTAAACATAACCCTTACCCTCACCCTAAACCTAACACTAACACTAACCCCTAACCCTAACCTTAGCCCTAACACTAAACCTAACCCTAACTCTAACCCCTAACCCTAACCCTAACCCTTACCGTAACCCTAAAACTAAGCCTAAACCTAACCCTAAACTTAATCCTAACCCTATCCCTAACACTTACCATGACCCTATCCCTAACCCTAACAGTTACTCTTATCCTAACCCTAACCCTAACCCTAACCTAAAACTAACCCTAACTCTAACACTAACCCTTAACCTTACCCTAACCCTAACCCTAACCCTAACACTTACCCTAACACTAACCCTTACCCTTACCATAACCCTAACCCTAAACCTAATCCTAACCCTAACCCTAACCCTAACCCTTACCCTAACCCTTACCCTTACCATAACCCTAACCCTAACTCTAACCCTAAACCTTACCTTAACCCTAACCCTAACCCTTACCCTAACCCCTAACCCTAACCCTGACCCTAACCCTAACACTTACTCTAAACTTAACCCTAACCCAAACTCAAACCATAATCCTTATCCTTACCCTAATCCTAACCCTTACCCTTATCCAAACCATAAACATAACCATAACCCCTAACCCTAACCCTCACCTTGACCCTAACCCTTACCCTTATCCTAACCTTAACCCTAACCCTAACCCTGACGCTAACACTTACCCTTAGCCAAACCCTACACTAACCCTAACCCTAAACCTAACCCTAAACCTAACCCAAACCCTAACCCTAACCCTAACCCTAAACCTTACCCTTACCATAACCCTAAACCTAACCCTAACCCTAACACTTACCCTTACCCTAACCCTAACCCTTACCCTAACCCTAACCCTAACCCTAACCCTAACCCCTAACCCTAACCCTAACACTAACACTAACCCTAAGGCTTATCCTTACCCTAACCCTAACCCTAACCCTAAACCTTACCCTAACCCCAACCCTAACCATAACACTAACCCCTAACCCTAACCCAAACCCTCACTCTAACCCTAACCCTAACCCTTCCCTAACCCTTATCCTTACCCTAACCCTAACCCTAAGCCTAAACCTAACCCTAACCCTAACCCTTTCCCTTACCCTAACCCTAAACCTTACACTTACCCTAAACCTAAACTTAACCCTAAACCTTACCCTTAGCCTAAACCTAACCCTAAAGCTAACCGTAAACCTAACCCTAACCCGAACCCTAACCCTCACCCTTACCTTAACCCTAACCCTAACCCTAACCCTAACTCTAACCCCTAACCCTAAACATTACCCTTACCTTCACCCTAAACCTAACCCTAACACTAACCCCTAACCCTAAACTTAGCCCTAACCCTAAACCTAACCCTAACTGCAACCCCTAACCCTAACCCTAACCCTTACCCTAACCCTAAAACTAAGCCTAAACCTAACCCTAAACTTAATCCTAACCCTATCCCTAACACTTACACTTACCCTAACCCTAACCCTAACAGTTACCCTTATCCTAACCCTAACCCTAACCCTAACCTAAAACTAACCCTAACTCTAACACTAACCCTTAACCTTACCCTAACCCTAACCCTAACCCTAACACTTACCCTTACCCTAACCCTAACCCTAACACTTACCATAACCCTAACCCTTACACTTACCATAACTCTAACCCTAAACCTAATCCTAACCCTAACCCTAACCCTAAACCTAACCCTTACCCTTACCCTAACCATAACCCTAACCCTAACCCTTCCCTAACACTTATCCTTACCCTAACCCTAACACTTACCCTTACCCTAACCCCTAAACCTAACCCTGACACTAACCCTAACACTAACCCTAAACTTAACCCTATCCTAAACTCTAACCATAACCCTTATCTTTACCCTAACCCTAACGCTAAACCTAACCCTAACCCTAACCCTAACCCTTACACTTACCCTAACCCTAACCCTAAATCTAAACCTAACCCTAACCCTAACCCTTACCCTTATCCAGACCATAACCATAACCATAACCCCTAACCCTAACCCTAAACTTGACCCTAACCCTTACCCTTATCCTAACCCTAACCCTAACCCTAACCCTGACGCTAACAGTTACCCTTACCCAAACCCTAACACTAACCCTAAACCTAACCCTAAACCTAATCCTAACCCTAACCCTAACCCTAACCCTTACCCTTACCCTAACCCTAAACCTAACCCTAACCCTAACAATTACCCTTACCCTAACCCTAACCCTAACCCTTACCCTAACCCTAACCCTAACCCGAACCCGAACCCGAACCCTAACCCTAACCCTAACCCTAACCCCTACATTTCCCTAACCCTAAGCCTAACACTTACCCTTACCCTAACCCTAACCCTGACCCTAACCCTAACCTTACACTAACCCTACCCCTAACCCTAACCCTAAACTTAACCCTAACCCTAACCCCTACATATCCCTAACCCTAACCCTAACCTAAACCTTACTAGTATCCTAACCCTAACCCTAAACCTAAACCTAACCCTAACACTTACTCTCACTCTAACCCTAGACCTCACCGAAACCCTAACCCTAACCCTAACCCTCACCCTAACCCTAACCCTAACCCTTACCCTAACCCTAACCCTAACCCTAACCCTAACCCTTACCTAACCCTAACCCTAACCCTAACCCATACCCTTACCCTAACCTAACACTTACCCTAACCCTAACACTTACCCTTACCCTAACCCTAACCCTTACCCTAACCCTAACCCTAACCCTAACCCTAACCCCTAACCCTAACCCTAACACTAACACTAACCCTAAGGCTTATCCTTACCCTAACCCTAACCCTAACCCTAAACCTTACCCTAACCCCAACCCTAACCATAACACTAACCCCTAACCCTAACCCAAACCCTCACTCTAACCCTAACCCTAACCCTTCCCTAACCCTTATCCTTACCCTAACCCTAACCCTAAGCCTAAACCTAACCCTAACCCTAACCCTTTCCCTTACCCTAACCCTAAACCTTACACTTACCCTAAACCTAAACTTAACCCTAAACCTTACCCTTAGCCTAAACCTAACCCTAAAGCTAACCGTAAACCTAACCCTAACCCGAACCCTAACCCTCACCCTTACCTTAACCCTAACCCTAACCCTAACCCTAACTCTAACCCCTAACCCTAAACATTACCCTTACCTTCACCCTAAACCTAACCCTAACACTAACCCCTAACCCTAAACTTAGCCCTAACCCTAAACCTAACCCTAACTGCAACCCCTAACCCTAACCCTAACCCTTACCCTAACCCTAAAACTAAGCCTAAACCTAACCCTAAACTTAATCCTAACCCTATCCCTAACACTTACACTTACCCTAACCCTAACCCTAACAGTTACCCTTATCCTAACCCTAACCCTAACCCTAACCTAAAACTAACCCTAACTCTAACACTAACCCTTAACCTTACCCTAACCCTAACCCTAACCCTAACACTTACCCTTACCCTAACCCTAACCCTAACACTTACCATAACCCTAACCCTTACACTTACCATAACTCTAACCCTAAACCTAATCCTAACCCTAACCCTAACCCTAAACCTAACCCTTACCCTTACCCTAACCATAACCCTAACCCTAACCCTTCCCTAACACTTATCCTTACCCTAACCCTAACACTTACCCTTACCCTAACCCCTAAACCTAACCCTGACACTAACCCTAACACTAACCCTAAACTTAACCCTATCCTAAACTCTAACCATAACCCTTATCTTTACCCTAACCCTAACGCTAAACCTAACCCTAACCCTAACCCTAACCCTTACACTTACCCTAACCCTAACCCTAAATCTAAACCTAACCCTAACCCTAACCCTTACCCTTATCCAGACCATAACCATAACCATAACCCCTAACCCTAACCCTAAACTTGACCCTAACCCTTACCCTTATCCTAACCCTAACCCTAACCCTAACCCTGACGCTAACAGTTACCCTTACCCAAACCCTAACACTAACCCTAAACCTAACCCTAAACCTAATCCTAACCCTAACCCTAACCCTAACCCTTACCCTTACCCTAACCCTAAACCTAACCCTAACCCTAACAATTACCCTTACCCTAACCCTAACCCTAACCCTTACCCTAACCCTAACCCTAACCCGAACCCGAACCCGAACCCTAACCCTAACCCTAACCCTAACCCCTACATTTCCCTAACCCTAAGCCTAACACTTACCCTTACCCTAACCCTGACCCTAACCCTAACCTTACACTAACCCTACCCCTAACCCTAACCCTAAACTTAACCCTAACCCTTACCCATAGCCTAACCCTAACCCTAAACCTTACCCTTACCCTAACACTAACCCTAACCCCTAACCCTAAAACTAACTCTAACGTTATCCCTAACGCCAACACTAACCCTTATCCTAACCCTAACCCTTTCCCTAATCCTAACCCTAACACTAAACCTAACCCTAACCCTAACCCTAAACCTAACCCTAACACTAACCCTAACCCTTAGCCTTGCCCTAACCTTAACCCTAAACCTAACCCTAACTCCAACCCTAGCCCTAACCCCTAACCCTAAACCTAACCCTAACCCTAACCCTAAACCTTACTCGTATCCTAACTCTAACCCTAAAGCTAAACCTAACCCTAACACTTACTCTCACCCTAACCCTAAACCTCACCGTTACCCTAACCCTAAACCTAACCCTCACCCTAACCCTAACCCTTACCCTAACCCTAACCCTAACCCTAACCCTTCTCCTAACCCTAACCCTAATCCTAACCCTAACCCATACCTTACCCTAACCTAACCCTAACCCTAAGACTTATCCTTACCCTAACCCTAACCCTAAGCCTAACCCTAACCCTAACCCTAACACTAATCCTAACCCTAAACCTTACCCTTACCCTAAACCTAACCCAAAACTAACCGTAAACCTAACCATAACCCGAACCCTAACCTTTACCCTTACCTTAACCATAACCCTAACCCTAACCCTTACTCTAACACCTAACGCTAAACATTACCCTTACCCTCACCCTAAACCTAACCCTAACACTAACCCCTAACCCTAACCTTAGACCTAACCATAAACCTAACCCTAACTCTAATCCCTAACCCTAAGCCTAACCTTTAACCTAACCCTAAAACTAAGCCTAAACCTAACCCTAAACTTAATCCTAACCCTATCCCTAACACTTACCCTTACCCTAACCCTAACCCTAACAGTTACCCTTACCCTAACCCTAACCCCAACCCTAACCTAAAACTAACCCTAACTCTAACACTAACCCTTAACCTTACCCTAAACCTAACCCTAACACTTACCCTTACCCTAACCCTAACCCTAACACTTACCCTAACCCTAGCCCTTACACTTACCATAACCCTAACCCCAAACCTAATCCTAAACCTAACCCTAACCCTAACCCTTACCCTAACCCTTACACTTACCATAACCCTAACCCTAAACCTAACCCTAACTCTATCCCTAAACCTTACCCTAACCCTAACCCTAACCCTTACCCTAACCCCTAACCCTAACCCTGACCCTAACCCTAACCATAACCCTAACCCTAAACTTAACCCTAACCCAAACTCTAACCATAACCCTTATCCTTACCCTAACCCTAACGCTAAACCTAACCCTAACCCTAACCCTTACACTTACACTAACCCTAACCCTAAATCTAAACATAACCCTAACCCTAACCCTTACCCTTATCCAAACCATAACCATAACCATAACCCCTTACCGTAACCCTAACCTTTACCCTAACCCTTACCCTAACCCTAACCCTAACCTAACACTTACCCTTACCCTAACCCTAACCCTAAACTTAACCCTAAACCTAACCCTAACCCTAACACTTACCCTTACCCTAACCCTAACCCTAACCCTAACCCTAACCTAACCCTAACCCTAACCGTAACCCTAACCCTTACTCTTACCCTAACCCTAAAACAAACCCTAACCCTAACACTTACCCTTATCCTAACCCTAATCCTAACCCTTACCCTAACCCTAACCCTAACCCTAACCCTAATCCTAACCCCTACATTTCCCTAACCCTAAACCTAAACCTAACCCTTACCCTTACCCTAACCCTAAACCTAACCCTAACCCTAACACTTACCCTTACCCTAACCCTAATCCTAATCCTAACCCTAACCGTAACCCAAACCCTATCCCTAACCCTAACCCTATCCCCTACATTTCCCTAACCCTAACCCTAAACCTAACACTTACCCTTACCCTAACCCTAATCCTAATCCTAACCCTAACCGTAACCCAAACCCTATCCCTAATCCTAACCCTAACCCCTACATTTCCCTAACCCTAACCCTAACCCTAAACCTAACACTTACCCTTACCCTAACCCTAACTCTGACCCTAACCCTAACCTTACACTAACCCTACCCCTAACCCTAACCCTAAACTTAACCCTAACCCTTACCCTTAGCCTAAACCTAACCCTAAACCTTACCATTACCCTAACACTAACCCTAACCCCTAACCCTAACCCTAACCCTAACCCTTACCCTTACTTTAACTCTAACCCTAACTCTAACCTTAACCCTAATGCTAACACTAACTCTTATCCTAACACTAACCTTTCCCTAATACTAACCCTAACACTAAACCTAACCCTAAACCTAACCCTAAACCTAACCCTACCCTAACCCTTACCCTTAGCCTTGCCCTAACCCTAACCCTAAACCTAACCCTAACTAGAACCCTAGCCCTAACCCCTAACCCTAAACCTAACCCTAACCCTAACCCTAACCCTAAACCTAACCCTAAAACTTACTCTCACCCTAACCCTAAACCTCACCGTAACCCCAACCATAACCCTATCCCTCACACGAACGCTAACCCTAAACCTAACCCTTACCCTAACCCTAACCCTAACCCTAACCCTTAACCTAACCCTAACCCTAACCCTAACCCTAACCCTTACCATAACCCTAACCCTAAACCTAACACTAACCCTTACACTAACCCTTACCCTAACCCTATCCCTAACCGTAACCCTAACCCTTACCCTAACCCTAACCCTAACCCTAGCCCTAACCCATACCCTTACCCTAACCTAACCCTAACCTTAACCCTAACACTAACCCTAACGCTTATCCTTACCCTAACCCTAACCCTAACCCTAACCCTTACCCTAAACCTAACCCTAACCCTTACCCTAACCAGAACACAAACCCCTAAACCTACCCCTAACTCTCACCGTAACCCTAACCCTAACCCTTCCCTAACCCTTAACCTTTTCCTAACCCTAACCCTAACCCTAAGCCTAACCCTAACCCTAACCCTAACCCTTACCCTTACCCTAACCCTAAACCTTATCCTTACCCTAAACCTAAGCCTAACCCTAAACCTTACCCTTACCCTAAAACTAACCCTAAAACTAACCGTAAACCTAACCCTAACCCGAAGCCTAACCCTTACCCTCACCTTAACCCTAACCCTAACCCTAACCCTAACTCTAACCCCTAACCCTAAACATTACCCTTACTCTCACCCTAAACCTAACCCTAACACTAACCCCTAACCATAAACTTAGCCCTAATCCTAAACATAACCCTAACTCTAACCCCTAACTCTAACCCTAACCCTTACCCTAACCCTAAAACTAAGCCTAAACCTAACCCTAAACTTAATCCTAACCCTAACCCTAACACTTACCATTACCCTAACCCTAACCCTAACACTTACCCTTATCCTAACCCTAACCCTAACCCTAACATAAAACTAACTCTAACTCTAACATTAACCCTTAACCTTACCCTAACCCTAACCCTAACCTAACCCTAAACCTAACCCTAACCCTAACCCTAACCCTAACCCTTATCCTAACCCTAACCCTAACCCTTAGCCTTGCCCTAACCCCTAAGCCTAAACCTAACCCTAACCCTAACCCTAAACCTTACTCGTATCCTAACCCTAACCCTAAACCTAAACCTAACCCTAACACTTACTCTCACCCTAACCGTAAATCTCACTGTAACCCTAAAACTAACCTTAACCCTAACCCTTACCCTTACCCTTTCCCTAACACTAACCCTAAACCTAACCCTACCTTAACACTAACCCTAACCCTAACCCTAACCCTTACACTTACCCTGACCCTAACCCTAAACCTAACCCTAACCCTAACCCTAACCCTAACCCCTAACCCTGACCCTAACCCTAACCCTAACCGTTACCCTTATTCTAACCCTAACCCTAACCCTAACACTTAACCTAACCCTAACCCTTGCCCAAACCCTAACCCTAAACCTAACCCTAATTCTAACACTAACCCTTACCCTTACCCTAACCCTAACCCTAACCCTAACACTTACCCTTACCCTAACCCTAACCCTAACCCTTACCCTAACCCTAACCTTTACCCTTACCCTAACCCTAACCCTAACCCTTACCCTAACCCTAACCCTAAACTTAATCCTAACCCTAACCCTAAACTTCACCCTAACACTAACCCTTACACTTACCCTAACCCTAACCATACCCCTAACCGAAACACTTACCGTTACCCTAGCCCTAACCCTAACACTAACCCTAACTTTTACCTTAACCCTAACCCTAAACCTTACCCCAACCCTAACCCTAACACTTACCCTAATCCTAACCCTAATGCTAACCCTTACCCTTACCCTAACCCTAACCCTAAACCTAACCCTAACCCTAACCCTAAACCTAACCCTAACCCTATCCCCTAACCCTAACCCTAAACCTTACCCTTACCCTAAACCTAACCCTAAACCTTACCCTAACCCTCACCCTTACCCTAACCCTAACCCCAAACCTAACCCTAACCCTAACCCCAACTCTAAACCTTACCCTTACCCTAACCCCAAACCTAACCCTAACCTTAACCCTAACTCTAACCCTAAACCTTACCCTTACACTAACCCTAACCCTAACCCTACCTCTAACCCTAACCCTAAACCCAAACTCTAATCCTAACCCTAAACCTAACCCCTTTCCCTAACCCTAACCCTAAACCTAAACCTAACCCTAAACCTGACCGTGACCCTGACCCTGAAAATAACCCTAATACTAACCCTAACGCTAACCCTGACCCTGACCCTGACCCTCACCCTAACCCTAACCCTAACCCTAATGCTCACCCTAACCTAACCCTAACCATAACCATTACCCTAACCATAACCCTAACCCTAACCCTTACCCTTACCCTAACCCTAAACTTAACCCGAACCCTAAACCTAACCCTAACCCTTACCCTTATCCTAACCCTAACCCTAACTCTAACACTAACCCTTAACCTTACCCTAACACTAACCCTAACCTAACCCTAAACCTAACCCTAACCCTAACCCTTAGCCTTGCCCTAACCCTAACCCTAAACCTAACCCTAACTCCAACCCCAGCCCTAACCCCTAACCCTAAACCTAACCCTAACACTTACTCTCACCCTAACCGTAAATCTCACTGTAACCCTAAAATTAACCTTAACCCTAACCCTTACCCTTACCCTTTCCCAAACACTAACCCTAAACCTAACCCTACCTTAACCCTAACGCTAACCCTAACCCTAACCCTTACACTTACCCTAACCCCTAATCCTGACCCTAACCCTAACCCTAACCGTTACCCTTATCCTAACCCTAACCCTAACCCTAACACTTAACCTAACCCTAACCCTAACACTAACCTCAAACCTAACCCTAACCCTAACCCTAACCCTAACTCTTACCCTTACCCTAATCCTAACCCTAACCCTAACCCTAACACTTAACCTTACCCTAACTCTAACCCTAACCCTAACACTTACCGTAACCCTAACCCTAACCCTAACCCCCTAACCATAACCCTAAACCTAACCCTAACCTAACACTTACCCTTACCTTAACCCTAACCCTAAACCTAAACCAAACCTTTACCGTAACCCTAACCCTAACCCTAACACCTAACCCTAACGCTAACCCTTACCCTTACCGTAACCCTAATCCTAACCCTATCCCCTAACCATAACCCTAACCCTAACCCTTACCCTTACCCTAACCCTAACCCTCACCCTTACCCTTACCCTAACCCTAAACTTAACCCTTACGCTAACACTAAACCTTACCCTAACCCTAACCCTTGCCCGAACCCTAACCCTAACACTAAACCTAACACTAATCGTAAAACTAAACCTAAACCTAAACCTAAACCTAACCCTAACCCTTAGCCTTGCCCTAACTCATACCCTTACCCTAATCCTAACCCTAACCCCAACCCTTACTCTTATCCTAACCCTAACCCTAAACCAAAACCTAACACTTACTCTAACCCTAACCCTAACCCTCACCGTAACCCTAACCCTAACCCTAACCCTCATCCTAACCCTAAACCTAACCCTAACCCTTACCTAACCCTAACTCTAACCCTAACCTTACCCTTACCCTAACCCTAACCCTAAACTTAACCCAACCCTTAACCTAACCCTAACCCTTACCCTTACCCTAACCCTAACCCTAAACCTAAGCCTTACCCTAAACCTAACCCTTACCCTAACCCTAACGCACACCCTAACCCTAAACCTTACCTTTACCCTAAACCTAACCCTAACCCTTACCCTAACCCTAACCCTAACCCTAAACCTAACCCTAACCCCTAACCCTAAACCTAACCCTAACCCTAACCCTAACACTTACACTAACCCTAACCCTAACCCTAACACTTACCCTTACCTTAAACCTAACCTTAAGCCTAAACCTTGCCCTAATCTTAACCCTAACCCTAACCCTAACCCTAACCCTACCCCTTACCCTTACCCAAACCCCAGCCCTAACCCTAACTCTAACCCCTAACCCTAAACCTAAACCTAAGCCCAACCCTAACCCTAAACCTAAACGTTACTCTAACACTATCCCTAACCCTAAACTTTACCCTTATCCGAACCCTAACAATAACACTTTCCCTTACCCTAACCCTAACCCTAACCCTTACCCTAACCCTAACCCTAACCCTTACCCTTACCGTAATCCTAACCCTAAACGTAACCCTAACCCTAACCCTACCCTTTACACTTAACCTAACCCTAAACCTACCCCTAACCCAAACACTTACGCTTACCCTAAACCAAACCCTAACCCTAACCCTAACTTTTACCTTAACCCTAAAACTAAACCTAAACCTTACCCTATCCCTAACCCTAACCCTTAACCTAAACCTAAACCTAACCCTAACCCTAACCCTTAACCTGACCCTAACCCTAACCCTAAACCTAACCCTAACCCCTAACCCTAGCACTAAAGGTAAACCTTACCCTTACCCTAACCCTAACCTTAACCCCTAACCCTAACCCTAACCCTAACCCTAACACCAACCCTAACCCGAACGCTTACCCTAACCCTAACCCTCACCCTAACCCTTACCCTAACCCTAACCCTAACCCTTACCCTTACCCTAACCCTTACCCTTACCCTAACCCTAACCCCAAACCTAACCCTAACCCTAACCCTAACACTAACCCTAACCCTTACCCTTACCCTAACCCTAGACCCAAACCTAACCCTAATCCTAACCTTAACCCTAACCCTAAACCTAACCCTAACCCTAACCGTAAACCCTAACCCTAACCCTAACCCTAAACATTAACCTTCCCCTAACCCTAAGCCTAAACCCTAACCCTAACCTTGACCCTAAACCTAACAGTAACCCTAACCCTAACCCTAACCCGAACCCGAACCCTTACCCTAACCCTAACCCTCACCCTAACACTAACCTTTACCCTTATCCTAACCCTAACCCTAACCCTAAGCCTAAACATAACCCTAACTCTAACACTAACCCTTAAGCTTACACTAACCCTTACCCTAACCCTAACACTTACCCTTACCCTGAACATAACCCTAACCCTTACCCTAAACCTAACCCTTACCCTTACCCTAACTCTAACCCTAAACCTGACCCTAACCCTAACCCTAACCTTACCCTTACCCTAACACTAACCCTACCCCTAACCCAAACACTTACCCTTACCCTAACCCTAACCCTAACTCTAACCCTAAATTTTACCTTAACCATAACCCTAACCTTAAACCTTACCCTAACCCTAACCCTTACCCTAACCCTAACCCTAACCCTAACCCTTACCCTAACCCTAACCATTACCCTAACCCTAACCCTAACCCTAACCCTTATCATTAACCTAACCCTAACCCTAAAGATAACACTTACTCTTAAACTAACCCTAACCCTGACATTAACCCTAAACTTATCCTAACCCTAACCCTAACCCTAACCCTAACACCTAAACCTAACACTAACCCTAACCCTTACCCTTACCCTAACCCTAACCCTAACCCTAACTCTAACCCATAACATTAAACCTAAACCTAACCCCAACCCTAACCCTAAACTTCACCCTAACACTAACCCTAACCCTAACCTTTACTCTTATCCTAACCCTACCCTAACCCTAACCCAAAACCTAACCCTAACTCTAACATTAACCCTTACCCTTACTCTAACCCTAACCCTAACCCTAATACTTACCCTTACCCTAACCCTAACTCTAACCCTTACCCTAACCCTAACCTTTACCCTTACCCTAACCCTAACCCTAACCCTTACCCTAACCCTAACCCTAAACTTAACCCTAACCCTAACCCTAAACTTCACCCTAACACTAACCCTTACACTTACCCTAACCCTAACCATACCCCTAACCGAAACACTTACCGATACCCTAGCCCTAACCCTAACACTAACCCTAACTTTTACCTTAACCCTAACCCTAACCCTAAACCTTACCCTAACCCTAACCCTAACACTTACCCTAATCCTAACCCTAATGCTAACCCTTACCCTTACCCTAACCCTAACCCTAAACCTAACCCTAACCCTAACCCTAAACCTAACCCTAACCCTAACCCCTAACCCTTTACCCTAAACCTTACCCTTACCCTAAACCTAACCCTAAACCTTACCCTAACCCTCACCCTTACCCTAACCCTAACCCCTAACCTAACCCTAACCCTAACCCTAACCCCAACTCTAAACCTTACCCTTACCCCAACCCCAAACCTAACCCTAACCCTAACCCTAACTCTAACCCTAAACCTTACCCTTACACTAACCCTAACCCTAACCCTACCTCTAACCCTAACCCTAAACCCAAACTCTAATCCTAACCCTAAACCCAACCCCTACCCTTTCCCTAACCCTAACCCTAACCCTAAACCTAACCCTAAACCTGACCGTGACCCTGACCCTGAAAATAACCCTAATACTAACCCTAACGCTAACACTGACCCTGACCCTGACCCTAACCCTAACCCTAACCCTAACCCTAATGCTCACCCTAACCTAACCCTAACCATAACCATTACCCTAACCCTAACCCTAACCCTAACCCTTACCCTTACCCTAACACTAACCCTAAACTTAACCCGAACCCTAAACCTAACCCTAACCCTAACCCTTATCCTAACCCTAACCCTAACTCTAACACTAACCCTTAACCTTACCCTAACCCTAACCCTAACCTAACCCTAAACCTAACCCTAACCCTAACCCTTAGCCTTGCCCTAACCCTAACCCTAAACCTAACCCTAACTCCAACCCCAGCCCTAACCCGTAACCCTAAACCTAACCCTAACCCTAACCCTAAACCTTACTCGTATCCTAACCCTAACCCTAAACCTAAACCTAACCCTAACACTTACTCTCACCCTAACCCTAAATCTCACTGTAACCCTAAAACTAACCTTAAACCTAACCCTTACCCTTACCCTTTCCCTAACACTAACCCTAAACCTAACCCTACCTTATCCCTAACCCTAACCCTAACCCTAACCCTTACACTTACCCTAACCCCTAACCCTGACCCTAACCCTAACCCTAACCGTTACCCTTATCCTAACCCTAACCCTAACCCTAACACTTAACCTAACCCTAACCCTAACACTAACCTCAAACCGAACCCTAACCCTAACCCTAACCCTAACTCTTACCCTTACCCTAATCCTAACCCTAACCCTAACCCTAACACTTAACCTTATCCTAACTCTAACCCTAACCCTAACACTTACCGTAACCCTAACCCTAACCCTAAACCCCTAACCCTAACCCTAAACCTAACCCTAACCTAACACTTACCCTTAACTTAACCCTAACCCTAAACCTAAACCAAACCTTTACCGTAACCCTAACCCTAACCCTAACACCTAACCCTAACCCTAACCCTTACCCTTACCGTAACCCTAATCCTAACCCTATCCCCTAACCATAACCCTAACCCTAACCCTTACCCTTACCCTAACCCTAACCCTAACCCTTACCCTTACCCTAACCCTAACCCTAACCCTAAACTTAGCCCTTACGCTAACACTAAACCTTACCCTAACCCTAACCCTTGCCCGAACCCTAACCCTAACACTAAACCTAACACTAATCGTAAAACTAAACCTAAACCTAAACCTAAACCTAACCCTAACCCTTAGCCTTGCCCTAACTCTAACCCTAAAGTTAAGCCTAACCCTAACCCTAACCCTAACCCTAACCCTAACCCTACCCCTTACCCTTACCCAAACCCCAGCCCTAACCCTAACTCTAACCCCTAACCCTAAACCTAAACCTAAGCCCAACCCTAACCCTAAACCTAAACGTTACTCTAACACTATCCCTAACCCTAACCTTTACCCTTATCCTAACCCTAAAAATAACACTTTCCCTTACCCTAACCCTAACCCTAACCCTTACCCTAACCCTAACCCTAACCCTTACCCTTACCGTAATCCTAACCCTAAACGTAACCCTAACCCTAACCCTACCCTTTACACTTAACCTAACCCTAAACCTACCCCTAACCCAAACACTTACGCTTACCCTAAACCAAACCCTAACCCTAACCCTAACTTTTACCTTAACCCTAAAACTAAACCTAAACCTTACCCTATCCCTAACCCTAACCCTTAACCTAAACCTAACCCTAACCCTAACCCTTAACCTGACCCTAACCCTAACCCTAAACCTAACCCTAACCCCTAACCCTAGCACTAAAGGTAAACCTTACCCTTACCCTAACCCTAACCTTAACCCCTAACCCTAACCCTAACCCTAACCCTAACACCAACCCTAACCCGAACGCTTACCCTAACCCTAACCCTCACCCTAACCCTTACCCTAACCCTAACCCTAACCCTTACCCTTACCCTAACCCTTACCCTTACCATAACCCTAACCCCAAACCTAACCCTAACCCTAACCCTAACACTAACCCTAACCCTTACCCTTACCCTAACCCTAGACCCAAACCTAACCCTAATCCTAACCTTAACCCTAACCCTAAACCTAACCCTAACCCTAACCGTAAACCCTAACCCTAACCCTAACCCAAAACCTTAACCTTCCCCTAACCCTAAGCCTAAACCCTAACCCTAACCTTGACCCTAAACCTAACAGTAACACTAACCCTAACCCTAACCCGAACCCGAACCCTTACCCTAACCCTAACCCTCACCCTAACACTAACCTTTACCCTTATCCTAACCCTAACCCTAACCCTAAGCCTAAACATAACCCTAACTCTAACACTAACCCTTAAGCTTACCCTAACCCTTACCCTAACCCTAACACTTACCCTTACCCTGAACATAACCCTAACCCTAACCCTAACCCTAACTCTAACCCTAAACCTGACCCTAACCCTAACCCTAACCTTACCCTTACCCTAACACTAACCCTACCCCTAACCCAAACACTTACCCTTACCCTAACCCTAACCCTAACTCTAACCCTAAATTTTACCTTAACCGTAACCCTAACCCTAAACCTTACCCTAACCCTAACCCTAACCCTTACCCTAAACCTAAACCTAACGCTAACCCTTACCTTTACCCTAACCCTAACCCTAAAACTAACCCTTACCCTCACCCTAACCCCTAACCTTAACCCTAACCCTAAACCTTACCCTTACCCTAAACCTAACCCTAACCCTAACCCCTAACCCTTAACCTAATCCTAACCCTAACACTTACCCTTATCCTCACCCTAACCCTAACCCTAACACTTACCCATACCCTAACCCTAACCCTAACACTAACCCTAACCCTAACCCCAACCCTAACCTGAACCCTAACCCTAACCCTAACCCTATACCTAACCCTAACCCTAACCCTAATCCTAACCCTAACCCTAACACTTACCCTTATCCTAACCCTAACCCTAACCGTAACCCCAACACTTATACTTACCCTAACCCCAACCCTAAGCCTAAACTTAAACCTAACCCTAAACCTAACCCTTACCCTCACCCTATCCCTAACCATACCCGTAAACCTTATCCTTACCCTAAACCACACCCTAACCCTAACCCTAAACCTTACCCTTACCCTTAACCTAACACTAACCCTAACCGTAAACCTAACCCTAACCCGAACCCTAACCTTACCCTTACCTTAACCCTATACCTAACCCCAACCCTAACCCTAACTCTAACCCCTAACCCTAAAACTTACCCTTAACCTAACCCTAACCCTAACCCTAACCCTTACACTAACCCCTAACCCTAGCCCTAAACCTAACCCTTACCATTTCCCTAACCCTAACCCTAACCCTAACCCAAACCCTAACCCTTATCTAAAACCTAAACCTAAACCTAACCATAACCCTTACCCTACCCCTAACACTAACCCTAAACCTAACCCTTATCCTAACCCTAACGCTAACCCTAACACTTACACTTACCATAACCCTAACCCTAACCCTTACCCTAACCCTAACCCTAACCCTAACCCTAACCCTTACCCTAACCCTAACCCTAAACCTAACACTTACCCTTAGAGTAACCCTAACCCGGACCCTAAACCTAACCTTACCCTAACCTTAACGCTAACCCTAACACTAACGCCTAACCCTAACCCTAACCCTAACCCTTACACTTACCCTAACCCTAACCTTAGCCCTAACTCTAACCCCTAACCCTAAACCTAAACCTAAGCCTAACCCTAACCCTAAACTTAACCCTAACCCTAACCCTAAACGTCACTCTAACACTAACCCTAACCCTAACCTTTACCCTTATCCTAACCCTAACCCTAACCCTAACCCTAACACTTTCCCTTACCCTAATCCTAACCCTAACCCTTACCCTAACACTAACCCTTACCCTTACCATAATCCTAACCCTAAACCTAACCCTAACCCTAACCCTAACCCTTACACTTACCCTAACCCTAAACCTACCCCTAACCCAAACACTTACCCTTACCCTGAACCAAACCCTAACCCTAACCCTAACTTTTACCTTAACCCTAAAACTAACCCTAAACCTTACCCTAACCCTAACACTAACCCTTACCCTAATCCTAACCGTAACGCTAACCTTATCCTTACCCTAACCCTAACCCTAAACCTGAGCCTATCCCTAACCCTAAACCTAACCCTAACCCCTAACCCTAACACTAACCGCAAACCTTACCCTTACCCTAACCCTAACATTAAACCCTAACCCTAACCCAAAACCTAACCCTAACACCAAACCTAACCCGAACCCTTACCCTAACCCTAAACCTCACCCTAACCCTTACCCTAACCCTAACCCTAACCCTAACCCTTACCCTTACCCTAACCCTTACCCTTACCCTAAGCCTAACCCCAAACATAACCCTAACCCTAACCCTAACCCTTACCCTTACCCTAACCCTAGCCCCAAACCTAACCCTAACCCTAACCTTAACCCTAACCATAAATCTAACCCTAACCCTAACCATAAACCCTATCCCTAACCCTAAACCTTACCCTTCCCCTAACCCTAACCCTAACCCCTAACCCTAACCCTAATCTTGACCCTAACCCTAACCATAACCCTAACCCTAACCCTAACGCTAACACTCACCCTAACCTAACCCTAACCATAACCACTACCCTAACCCTAACCCTAACCCTAACCCTTACCCTTACCCTAACCCTAACCCTAACCTTAACCCCAACCCTAAACCTAACCCTAACCCTTACCTTTACCCTAACCCTAACCATAGCCCTAACCCAAACCCTAACCTTAGCCTAACCCTAACCTTAACCCTAAACGTAACCTTAACCGTAAACCTTACCCTTTGCCTAACCCTAAACATAACCCTAACCCTAACCATTACCCTTACCCTACCTTAACCCCAAACCTAACCCTAACCCTCACCCTCACCCTTACCCTAACCCTTACCCTTACACTAACACTAACCCTAACCCTAAACCTTACCATTATCCTAAACCTAAACTTAACCCTTACCCTAAACCTAACCCTTACTCTAACCCTAACCCTAACCCATAACCCTAACCCTAACAATAAACCTTACTCTTACCGTTACCCTAAAACTAACCTTAACTCTTACCCTAACCCTAACCCTTTCCCTAACCCTAACCCTAACCCCTAAACCTAACCCTAACCCTTACCTTAAACCTTACCCTTAGCCTAACCCTAACCATAACCCCTAACCCTAACCCTAACCCTAACCCTAACCATAACTTTAAAGCTAACCCTAAAACTACCCCTAACCCTAACTCTTACCCTAACCCTAACCCTAACCCAAACCCTAACCTTAGCCTAACCCTAACCTTAACCCTAAACGTAACCTTAACCGTAAACCTTACCCTTTGCCTAACCCTAAACATAACCCTAACCCTAACCATTACCCTTACCCTACCTTAACCCCAAACCTAACCCTAACCCTCACCCTCACCCTTACCCTAACCCTTACCCTTACACTAACACTAACCCTAACCCTAAACCTTACCATTATCCTAAACCTAACCTTAACCCTTACCCTAACCCTAACCCTTACTCTAACCCTAACCCTAACCCATAACCCTAACCCTAACAATAAACCTTACTCTTACCGTTACCCTAAAACTAACCTTAACTCTTACCCTAACCCTAACCCTTTCCCTAACCCTAACCCTAACCCCTAAACCTAACCCTAACCCTAACCTTAAACCTTACCCTTAGCCTAACCCTAACCATAACCCCTAACCCTAACCCTAACCCTAACCCTAACCATAACTTTAAAGCTAACCCTAAAACTACCCCTAACCCTAACTCTTACCCTAACCCTAACCCTAACGCTAACCCTTACCCTAAACCTAACCCTAAACCTAACAATAACCCTACCGTTATCCCTAACACTAACCCCTAATCCTAACCCTAACCCTAAACCTTTACCTTACCATAACCCTAACACTAATCCCTAACCCTAACCCTAACCCTAACCCAAACCCTAAGCCTAACCCTTACCCTTACCCTTACCCTAACCCTAACCCCAAACCTAACCGTAACCGTAACCCTAACCCTAACCCTAACCCTTAAACTTACCCTAACGGTAACCCCAAACCTAACCCTAACCCTAACCCTAACTCTAACCCTAAACCATACCCTTACACTAACCCTAACCCTACCTCTAACCCTAACCCTAAACCCGAACTCTAACCCTAACCCTAAACCTAACTCCTACCCTTTCCCTAACCCTAACCCTAACCCTAATTCTGACCCTGACCCTGACCCTGACAATAACCCTAACACTAACCCTAATCCTAACCCTGAACCTGAACCTGACCCTAACCCTAACCCTAACGCTTACCCTAACCTAACCCTAACCTTAAACATTACCCTAACCCTAACCCTAACCCTAACCCTTACCCTTCCCCTAACCCTAACCCTAACCTTAACCCCAACCCTAAACCTAACCCTAAACCTTACCCTCACCCTAACCCTAACCCTAAACCTAACCCTAACCCTATCCTAACCCTAACCTTACCCTAACCCTAGCCTTTACCCTAAACCTAACCCTAACCCTCAAACTAACCTTAACCGTAACCCTTACCCTTAGCCTAACCCTAACCATAACCCTAACCCTAACCCTTATCCTTACCCTAAACCTAACTCTAACCCTAACCCCTAACCCTAAACCTCACCCTAACCCTTACACTTACCCTAACCCTAACCCTAAACCTAACCCTAACCCTAACCCTAAACCTAACCCTAACCCTAACCCCTAACCCCTAACCGTAACCCTAACCCTAAACCTTACCTTACCCTAACTCTAAACCTAACCCCTAACCCTAAGCCTAACCCTAACCCTAACCCTAACCTTAACCCTAACCCTAACACTAACCCTTACCCTAACCCTAACCCTAACCCCTAACCCTAACCCTAACCCTAACCTTAACCCTAACTCTAATACTAACCTTAACCCGAACCCTTACCCTAACCCTATACCTCACCCTAACCATTACCCTTACCCTAACCCTAACGCTAAACCTTAACTTACCCTAACTCTAAACGTAACCCCTAACCCTAACCCTAACCCTAACCCTAACCTTAACCCTAACCCTAACACTAACCCTTGCCCTAACTCTAACCCTAACCCCTAACCCTAACCCTAACCCTAACCTTAACCCTAACCCTAACCCTAAACCTAACCTTAATGCTAACCCTAACCCTAACCCTAACCCTAATCCTTACCCTAACCGTAACCCTAATCCTAACCCTAACACTTATCATAACCCTAACCCTAAAACTAATGCTAACCCTTACCCTTATCCTAACCCTAACCCTAACCCTAAACTTAACCCTATCCCCAACCCTAACCCTAAACCTTACCCTTACCCTAACCCTAACCCTAAACCTAACCCTAAACCTAAACCTAAACCTTACCCAAAACCTAAACCTAAAACTAACCCTAACGCTAACCCTAACCCTAACCCCTAACCTAACCCTAACCCTAACCCTAACTCTATCCCTAATCCTAATCCTACCCCTAACCCTATCACTTACCCTAACCCTAACCCTAACCCTAACCCTAAACCTATCCCTAAACCTAACCCTATCCCTAACCCTAAGCGTTACCCTTATTCTAACCCTTACCCTTACCCTAACCCTTACCCTTACCCTAACCCTAACCCTAAACCTAACCCTAACCCTATCCCATACACTAACTCTAACCCTAACCCAAACCTAAGCCTAACTCTAACCCTAACCCTAACCCCTAACCCTAACACTAGCCCTAACCCTAACCCTAACCCTAACCTTACCCTTACCCTAAAAGTAACCCTAATCCTTACCCTAACCCTAAACCTTACCCTTACCTTAAACCTAACCCTAACCATAACACTTACCCCTAACCCTAACCCTAACCCTCAACCTAACTCTAACCCTAACCCTAACCCTAACCCTTACCCTTAACCTAAACCTAAGCCTCAGCCGAACCCTAACCCTAACCTTTACCCTTACCCGAACCCTAACCCTAACCCTAACCCTAAACCTAAACCTAACCCTTACCCTAATCCTTACCCTTTCCCTAACCCTAACCCTAACCCGAACCCTAACACATACCCTAACTCTAACCTTAATCCTAACCCTAAACCTCACCTTAACCTTACCCTAACCCTAACCCTAAACCTTACCATAACCCTAACCCAAACCCTTACCACTAAGCCTAAACCTAACCCTAACCCCAACCGTTACACTTATCCAAACCCTAACCCTAACCCTGATCCTAAACTTAAACCTAACCCTAACGCTAACCGTAACACTTACCCTTACCTAACCCTAACCATAACCCTAACCTTACCCAAACCCTAACCCTAACCTTAACCACAACCGTAACATTAACCCTAACACTAACCTTACCTTTACCCTAAACCTAACCGGAACCCTAACCCTAACTCTTACCCTAACCCTAACCCTAACCCTAACCCTTACCCTAACCCTATCCCTAACCACTAAACCTATCCCTAACCCCTAACCATAACCCTAACCCGAACCCTAAACCTAACCCTAACCCTTACCCTTACCCTAAACCTAACCCTAAACCTCACCCTTACCCTAAACCTAACCCTTAGCCTAACCCTATCCCTAACCCTAACACTAAATATTACCCTTACCCTAACCCTAACTCTAACCCTAACCCTAACCCTAACCTCACCCTAACCCTAACCCTAACCCTAACCATAACCCTAACCCTTATCTTAACCCGAACCCTAACCCTAACCCTTACCCCTAACCCTAACCCTACCCCTAAACCTTACCTTACGCTAACCCTAACCCTAAACCTAACCCTAACACCTAACCCTAAACCTAACCCTAACCCTAACCCTAACCCTTACCCTAACACTAAACCTAACCCTAACACTTACCCTTACCCGAAACCTGACCCTAACCCTAAACCAAACCCTAAACTTAACCTTAACACAAACCCTTACCCTTACCGTGACCCTAACCCTAACCCCTAAACCTAACCCTAACCCTAACCCTAATCCTAACCCTAACACTTATCATAACCCCAACCCTAAACCTAATGCTAACCCTTACCCTTATCCTAACCCTAAACCTAATCCTAACCCTAAACTTAACCCTATCCCTAACCCTAACACTAAACCTTACCATACCCTAACCCTAACCCTAACCCTAACCCTAAACCTTACCCAAAACCTAACCCTAAACCTAACCCTAACGCTAAACCTAACCCTAACCCCTAATCCTAACCCTAACGCTAACCCTTACCCTTACCCTTACCCTATCTCTATCCCTAATCCTAACCCTATCACTTACCCTAACCCTAACCCTAACCCTAAACCTAATCCTAACCCTATCCCTAACCCTAACCGTTACCCTTATTCTAACCCTTACCCTTACCCTAACCCTAACCATTACCCTTATCCTAAACCTTACCCTTACCCTAACCCTAACCCCAACCGTAACCCTATCCCTTACACTAACCCTAACCCTAACCCAAACTTAAGCCTAACTCTAACCCTAACCCTAACCCCTAACCCTAACCCTAGCCCTTACCTTAACCCTAACCCTAAACTTACCCTTACCCTAAAAGTAACCCTAATCCTTACCCTAACCCCAACCCTAACCCTAAACCTTATCCTTACCTTAAACCTAACCCTAACCATAATACTTACCCCTAACCCTAACCCTTACCCTCAACCTAACCCTAACCCTAACCCTAACCCTTACCCTTACCCTAAACCTAAGCCTCAGCCGAACCCTAACCCTAACCCTTACCCTTACCCGAAACCTAACCCTAACCCTAACCCTAATCCTAAACCTAAACCTAACCCTTACCCTAATCCTTGCCCTTTCCCTAACCCTAAACCTAACCCGAACCCTAACACTTACCCTACCTCTAACTCTAATCCTAACCCTAAACCTCACCCTTAAACTTACCCTAACCCTAACCCTAAACCTAACCCTAACCCAAACCCTTACGCCTAACCCTAAACCTAACCTTAATCCCAACAGTTACACTTATCCTAACCCTAACCCATGATCCTAACCTTAAACCTAACCCTAACCCTAACCCTAACACTCACCCTTATCCTTACCCTAACCCTAACCATAACCCTAACCATAACTCTTACCCTTCCCTAACCCTAACCATAACCCTAACCTTACCCTAACCCTAACCCTAACCTTAACCCCAACCCTAACATTAACCCTAACCCTAACCCTTACCCTTACCCTAACCCTAACCGTAACCCTAACACTAACCCTAACCCTTACCCTAACCCTAACCCTAACCCTAACCCTTACCCTAACCCTATCCCTAACCACTAACCCTATCCCTAACCCCAACCCTAACCCTAACCCTAACCCTAAACCTAAGCCTAACCCTTACCCTTACCCTAACCCTAACCCTAAACCTAACCCTTACCCTAAACCTAACCCTTACCATAACCCTATCCTTAACCTAACCCTAAATCTTACCCTTACCATAAACCTAACGCTAACCCTTACCCTAACCCTAACCCAAAACCTAACCCTAAACAATACCCTTACCCTAACCCTAACCCTAACCCTAAATCTTACCTTACCTTAACCCTAACCCTAACGCTAACCCTTACCCCTAACACTAACCCTACCTCTAAACCTTACCTTACCCTAACCCTAACCCTAAACCTAACCCTAACCCCTAACCCTAAACCTAACCCTAACACTTACCCTTACCCGAAACCTAACCTTAACCCTAAACCTTACCCTAATCTTAACCCTAACCCAAACCCTTACCCTTACCGTGACCCTAACCCTAACCCCTAAACCTAAGTCTAACCTTAACCCTAACACTAACACTAAACCTTACCCTAACCATAACACTTTCCCTAACCCTAACCCTAACACTAAACCTAACCCTAACCCTAAACCTAACCCTAAACCTCACCCTAATCCTAACCCTTAGCCTTGCCCTAACCCTAGGCCAAAACCTAACCCTCACGCTAACCCTAAACCTAACCCCTAACCCTAAATCTAACCCTAACCCTTACCCTAACACTTACTCTTATCCTAACCCTAACCCTAAAACTAACCCTAACACTTACTTTAACCCTAACCCTAACCCCCACCCTAACCCTAACCCTCACCCTAACCCTCACCCTAACCCTAACCCTAACCCTAACCTTTACCCTAACCCTAACCCTATCCATAAGCCTTACCCTAACCCTAACCCTAACCCTAACCAAAAAACTACCCCTAACCCTAACCCTAAACCTAATCCTTACCCTTACATTAACCCTAACCCTAACGCTCACCCTAAACCTTACTCTTACCCTAAACCTAACCCTAACCCTTACCCTAAACCTAACCCTAACCCTAACCCTTACCCCTAACCCTAACCCTAAACCTAACCCTAATCCTAACAATACCCTTTACCTTTACACTAACCCTAACCATGAACCTAACCCTAACACTTACCCTTACCCTAACCCTAACCCTAACCCTAACCCTAATCCTTACCCTTACATTAAGACTCACCCTAACGCTAACCCTAAACATAACCCGAAACCTAATCCTAACCCTAACTCTTACCCTAACCCTTACCCTAACCCTAACACTAACCCTAACCTTAACCCTAACCCTTAACCTAATCCTAACCCTAACCCTAACCCTAAACCTAACCCTAACCATAACCCAAGCTCTTCCCCTTACCCTAACCCTAACCCTAATCCTTACCCTTACATTAATCCTAACCCTAACCCTAACCTTAAACCTTACCCTTACTCTAAACCTAACCCTAACTCTAACCCTAACCCGTAACCCTAAACCTAACCCTAAACCTTACCTTTACCTTAAGCCTAACTCTAACCCTAGCCCTTACCCCTAACCCTAAGCCTAACCCTATCCCTCACCATAACCCTAACCTTTACCCTTACCCTAACCCTCACCCTGAACCTAACCCTAACACTTACACTAACCCTAACCCTAACCCTAACACTATCCCTTACCTTAACCCTAACATAAACCTAACCCTAACCTTAACACTAACCCTAAGTCCTAACCCTATCATTACCCTAAAACTAACCCTAACCCTAACCCTTACCCTAACCCTAAACCTTACCTTACCTTAACCCTAACCCTAACCCTAACACTTACCCTAACCCTAACCCCTAAACCTAACCCTAACCCTAACCCTTACCCTTACCTTAACCTTATCCCTAAACCTAACCCTAACCCTAACCTTAAACCTAAACCTAACCGTAACCCTTACCCTTACCCTAACCCTAACCCTAAACCTAAACCTAACCCTAACTCTAACCCTTACCATTACCCTAACCATAACCCTAAACCTAACCCTAAACCTCACCCTAATCCTAACCTTAGCCTTGCCCTAACCCTAGGCCAAAAACTAACCCTCACGCTAACCCTAAACCTAACCCCTAACCCTAAACCTAACCCTAACCCTTACCCTAACACTTACTTTAACCTTAACCCTAACCATCACCCTAATCCTAACCCTCACCCTAACCCTCACCCTAACCCTAACCCTAACCCTAACCCTTACCCTAACCCTAACCCTAACCATAAGCCTTACCCTAACCCTAACCCTAACCCTAACCAAAAACCTACCCCTGACCCTAACCCTAAACCTAATCCTTACCCTTACATTAACCCTAACAATAACGCTAACCCTAAACCTTACTCTTACCCTAAACCTAACCCTAACCCTTACCCTAAACCTAACCCTAACCCTAACCCTTACCCCTAACCCTAACCCTAAACCTAACCCTAATCCTAACAATACTCTTTACCTTTACACTAACCCTAACCCTAACCATGAACCTAACACTAACACTTACCCTTACCCTAACCCTAACCCTAACCCTAACCCTAACCCTAATCCTTACCCTTACATTAAGACTCACCCTAACGCTAACCCTAAACATAACCCGAAACCTAATCCTAACCCTAACTCTTACCTTAACCCTTACCCTAACCCTAACACTAACCCTAACCTTAACCCTAACCCTTACCCTAATCCTAACCCTAACCCTAACCCTAAACCTAACCCTAACCATAACCCAAGCTCTTCCCCTTACCCTAACCCTAACCCTAATCCTTACCCTTACATTAACCCTAACCCTAACCCTAACCCTAAACCTTACCCGTACTTTAACCTAACCCTAACTCTAACCCTAACCCCTAACCCTAAACCTAACCCTAAACCTTACCTTTACCTTAAGCCTAACTCTTACCCTAGCCCTTACCCCTAACCCTAAGCCTAACCCTATCCCTCACCATAACCCTAACCTTTACCCTTACCCTAACCCTCACCCTGAACCTAACCCTAACACTTACACTAACCCTAACCCTTACCCTAACACTATCCCTTACCTTAACCCTAACATAAACCTAACCCTAACCTTAACCCTAACCCTAAGTCCTAACCCTGTCATTACCCTAAAACTAACCCTAACCCTAACCCTTACCCTAACCCTAAACCTTACCCTTACCTTAACCCTAACCCTAACCCTAACACTTACCCTAACCCTAACCCTAACCCTAAACCCTAAACCTAACCCTAACCCTAACCCTTACCCTTACCTTAACCTTATCCCTAAACCTAACCCTAACCTTAAACCTAAACCTAACCTTAACCCTTACCCTTACCCTAACCCTAACCCTAAACCTAAACCTAACCCTAACTCTAACCCTTACCATTACCGTAACCATAACCCTAAACCTAACCCTAAACCTCACCCTAATCCTAACCCTTAGCCTTGCCCTAACCCTAGGCCAAAAACTAACCCTCACGCTAACCCTAAACCTAACCCCTAACCCTAAACCTAACCCTAACCCTTACCCTACCACTTACTCTTATCCTAACCTTAACCCTAAAACTAACCCTAACACTTACTTTAACCCTAACCCTAACCATCACCCTAATCCTAACCCTCACCCTCACCCTCACCCTAACCCTAACCCTAACCCTAACCCTTACCCTAACCCTAACCCTAACCATAAGCTTTACCCTAACCCTAACCCTAACCCTAACCAAAAACCTACCCCTGACCCTAACCCTAAACCTAATCCTTACCCTTACATTAACCCTAACACTAACGCTAACCCTAAACCTTACTCTTACCCCAAACCTAACCCTAACCCTTACCCTAAACCTAACCCTAACCCTAACCCTTACCCCTAACCCTAACCCTAAACCTAACCCTAATCCTAACAATATCCTTTACCTTTACACTAACCCTAACCATGAACCTAACCCTAACACTTACCCTTACCCTAACCCTAACCCTAAACCTAACCCTAATCCTTACCCTTACATTAAGACTAACCCTAACGCTAACCCTAAACATAACCCGAAACCTAATCCTAACCCTAACTCTTACCTTAACCCTTACCCTAACCCTAACACTAACCCTAACCTTAACCCTAACCCTTACCCTAATCCTAACCCTAACCCTAACCCTAAACCTAACCCTAACCATAACCCAAGCTCTTCCCCTTACCCTAACCCTAACCCTAATCCTTACCCTTACATTAACCCTAACCCTAACCCTAACCCTAAACCTTACCCTTACTCTAAACCTAACCCTAACTCTAACCCTAACCCCTAACCCTAAACCTAACAATAAACCTTACCCTTACCTTAACCCAAACCCTAACCCTAACACTTACCCTAACCCTAACCCTAACCGTAACCCCTAAACCTAACCCTAACCCTAACCCTTAACCTTACCTTAACCTTATCCCTAAACCTAACCCTAACCCTAACCTTAAACCTAAACCTAACCTTAACCCTTACCCTTACCCTAACCCTAACCCTAAACCTAAACCTAACCCTAACTCTAACCCTTACCATTACCCTAACCATAACCCTAAACCTAACCCTAACCCTAACACTAACTCTTACCCTAAACCTAAACCTTACCCTAACCCAAAACCTAACCCTAACCCTAACCCTAACCCTAAATCTTACCTTACCTTAACCCTAACCCTAACCCTAACCCTAACACTAAACCTAACCATAACCCTAAACCTAACCCTAAACCTCACCCTAATCCTAACCCTTAGCCTTGCCCTAACCCTAGGCCAAAACCTAATCCTCACGATAACCCTAACCCTAACCCCTACCCTAAACCTAACCCTAAACCTAACCCTAACACTTACTCTTATCCTAACCCTAACCCTAAAACTAACCCTAACACTTACTTTAACCCTAACCCTAAACCTCACCCTAACCCTAACCCTAACCCTCACCCTAACCCTAACACTAACCCTTACCCTAACCCTAACCCTAACTCTAACCCTTACCCTTACCCTAACCCTAACCCTAACCTTAACCCACCCTAAACCTTACCCTAACCCTTACCCTTACCCTAACCCTACACAAAAATCTACCCCTAACCCTAACCCTAACCCTAATCCTTACCCTTACATTAACCCTAACCCTAATGCTTACCCTAAACCTTACTCTTACCCTAAACCTAACCCTATCCCTTACCCTAAACCTAACCCTAACCCTAACCCTGACCCCTAACCCTAACCCTAAACCTAATGCTAATCCTAACCCTACCCTTTATCTTTACACTAACCCTAACCCTGAACCTAACCCTAACACTTACCCTTACCCTAACCCTAACCCTAACCCTTACCCAAACCCTAACCCTAACTCTAACCCAAATCCTAACCCTAACCCTAAACCTAACCCTCATCCTTACCCTTACCCTAACACTAACCCTAATTCTTAAGCTAACCCTACACCTAAACCTAACCCTTACCCTAACCCTTATCCTTACCCTAACTCTAACCCTAACCGTAACACTAACCCTAACACTTACCCTTACCCTAAAACTAATCGTAACCCTAACCCTTACGCTAACCCTAACCCTAACCCTAACCTCTAACCCTAACCCTAACGCTAAACTTAACCCTATCCCTAACCCTAACCCTAATCCTTACCCTTACCCTAACCCTAACACTGAAACTAACCCTAACCCTAACCCTAACCCTTACCCTTACCCAAATCCTAACCCTAAACCAAACCCTAACCCTAACCCTAACCCCTCACCCTAACCCTAACTGTAACACTTACCCTTAACCTAACCCTAACTCTAATCCTAATCCTGACCCTAAATCTAACCCTATCCCTTACCCTAACCCTAACGCTAACCCTAATCCTAACCCTTACCCTAACCTTACTCTTTCCCTAACCCTAACCGTAACCTTAACCCTAACCCTAAACCTAACCCTAAAACTTACCCTAAACCTAACGCTAACACTTACCCTTACCGTGACCCTAACCCTAACCCTAAACCCTACCCCTAACCCTAACCCTAACCCTAACTCTAACCTTAACCCTAAACCTAACACTAACCGTTACCCTAACCCTAACCCTTTTCCTAACCCTAACCCTAAAACTAAAACTAACCCTAAGCCTAAACCTAACCCTAAACTGAACCCTAAACCTAACCCTAACCCCTAACCCTAAACCTAACCCCAACCCTAAACCTAACCCTTACTCTTATCCTAACCCTAACCCTAAACCTAATCATAACACTTACTCTAACCCTATCCCAAACCCCACCCCAACCATAACCCTAACACGAACCCACACCCTACCCCTAACCCTTAACCTAACCCTTACCCTAATCCTAACCCTAACCCTAAAACTTAACCTTACCCTAACCCTAACCCTAACCTTAACCCCAACCCTAAACCTAAACCTAACCCTTACCCTTACCCTACCCCTAACTCTAAACCTAACCCGAAACCTAATCCTAACCCTAACTCTTCCCTTAACCGTTACCCTAACCCTAACCCTAACCCTAACCCTAACCCTAACACTAACCCTAACACTAAACTTAACCCTAACCCAACCTCTAACCATAACCCTTATAGTAACCCTAACCCTAACCCTAATCCTAACGCTTACCCTAACCCTAACCCTAACCCTAACCCTTACACTTACCCTAACCATAACCCTAAATCTAAACCTAACCCTAACCCTAATCCTTACCCTTATCCAAACCATAACCATAACCATAACCCCTAACCGTAACCCAAAACTTGACCCTAAACTTTACCGTTATCCTAACCCTCACCCTAACCCTGACGCTAACACTTACCCGTACCCAAACCCTAACACTAACACTAACCCTAAACCTAACCTTAAACCTAACCCTAACCCTAACCCAAACCCTTACCTTAACCTAACCCTAAACCTAACCCTAACCCTAACACTTACCCTTACCCTAACCCTAATCCTAACCCTTACCCTAACCCTAACCCTAACCCTTACCCTAACCCTAACCCGAACCCGAACCCTAATCCGAACCCTAACCCTAACCCTAACCCTAACCCCTACATTTCCCTAACCCTAACCCTAACCCTAAACCTAACACTTACTCTTACCCTAACCCTAACCCTGACCCTAAACCTAACCTTACACTAACCCTACCCCTAACCCTAACCGTAACCTTAACCCTAACCCTTACGCTTAGCCTAACCCTAACCCTAAACTTTACCCTTACCCTAACACTAACCCTAACGCCTAACCCTAACCCTAACCCTAACCCTTACCCTTACTTTAACTCTAACCCTAACTCTAACCTTAACCCTAACGCTAACACTAACACTTATCCTAACCCTAACCCTTTCCCTAATCCTAATCCTAACACTAAACCTAACCCTAAACCTAACCCTAACCCTAACCCCCTAACCCTAACCCTAAAACCAACCCTAACCCTAACCCTAACCCTAACCTAACCCTAACCCTAACGCTAACCCTTACCCTAACCCTATCCCTAACCCCTAACCCTATCCCTAACCCCTAACCCTAACACTAACCCTAACCCTAAACCTAAACCTAACCCTTACCCTTACCCTAACCCTAACCCTAAACCTAACCCTTACCCTAAACCTAACGCTTACCCTAACCCTAAACCTAACCCTAAACCTAACCCTTACCATAAACCTAACCCTAACCCTTACCCTAACCCTAACCCAAACCCTAACCCTAAACAATACCCTTACCCTAAACCTAACCCTAACCCTTACCCTAACCCTAACACTAACCCTAACTCTAAATCTTACCTTACCTTAACCCTAAGCCTAAGCCTAACCCTTACCCCTAACCCCAACCCTAACCCTAAACATTACCCTTACCCTACCCCTAACACTAACCCTAATCCTAACCTTAACCCTAAACCTAACCCTAACCCTAACCCTAACCCTTACCCTTACCCTAACCCTAACCCGAAACCTAACCCTAACCCTAAACCCTACCCTAACCCTAACCCTAACCCTAAACCTAACCCTTACTCTTACCGTAACCCTAACCCTAACCGTAACCCCTAACAATAACCCTAACCGTAACCCTTACCCTTACCCTAACCAAACCCTAACTCTAACCTGAACCCTAACGCTAACACTAACCCTTACCCTAACCCTAACCCTAACCCTTTCCCTAACCCTAACCCTAACACTAAACCTAACCCTAACCCTAAACCTAACCCGAAACCTAACCCTAACCCTAACCCTTATCATTGCCCTAACCCTAACCCTAAACCTAACTCTAATGCGAACCCTAACCCTAACCCCTAACCCTAAACCTAACCCTACCCCTAACCGTAACTCTTACTCTTTTCCTATGCTTAACCGTAAACCTAACCCTAACACTTATTCTAACCCTAACCCTAACACTCACTGTAACCCTAAACCTAACCCTAAACCTCACCCTAACCATAACCCTAACCCTAACCCTTACCCTAACCCTAACCCTAACTTTACCCTACCCTAACCCTAACCCTAACCTTAACCCCAAACCTAAACCTAAACCTAACCCTTAACCTTTCCCTAACCCTAACCCTAAACCTAACCCTTACCCTAAACCTAAACCTTACCCTAACCCTAACCCTAACCTTAACCCCAACCCTAAACCTAAACCTAACCCTTAACCTTTCCCTAACCCTAACCCTAAACCTAACCCTTACCCTAAACCTAACCCTTACCCTAACCCTAACCCTAACCCTAAACCTTACCCTTACCCTAACCCTAACCCCTAACCCTAAACGTAACCCTAACCCTAACCCTAACCTTAACCCTAATTCTAACACTAACCCTAACCATTACCCTAACCCTAACCCTAACCCTAACTCTAAACCTCACACTTACCCTTACGCTAACCCTAACCCTGACCCTAACCCTAACCTTACCCTAACCCTAACCAAAACCCTAACAATAACCCTAACCCTTACCCTTATCCTAACCCTAAGCCTAACCCTAAACCTAACCCTAACCCCTAACCCTATCCCTAACCCAAACCTTTACTCTAACCCTAAACCTAACCCGAACCCTAACCCATACGCTTAACCTAACCTAACCCTAACCCTAACCCTAACACTTATTCTTACCCTAACCCTAACCCTAACCCTAAACCCTAACCCTAACCCTAACACTAACCCTAACGCTTACCCTTAACCTAACCATAACCCTAACCCTAACTCAAACAATTAACCTAATCCTAACCCTAACGCTAAACCTTACCCTAACCCTAACCCTAATCCTAAACCATACCCTAACCCTAACCCTAACCCTTACCCTTACCCTAACCCTAACCCTAACCCTAACCCTAACACTTACCCTTAGCCTAACCCTAACCCTACCCCTAACCATACCCTAACAATAACCCTAACCCTAACCCTAACCCTTACCCTAACCCTAACACTAACCTCACACTTACCTTTACTCTAACCCTAACCCTCACCCTAACCCAAACCTTACCCTAACCCTAACCACTAACCATAACCGTAACCTTTACCCTTATCCTTACCCTAAACCTAACCCTAACCCTAACCCCTAACCCTATCCCTAACCCTAACCCTTACACTTACCCTACCCTAAACCTAACTCTACCCCTAACCCTAAGCCTAACCCTAACCCTTCCCCTAACCCTAACCCTAACCCTTACCCTAACCCTAACCTAACCCTAACCCATACCCTTACCCTACCCTAACCCTAACCCTAACCCTAACACTTACCCGTACCCTAAACCTAAACCTAACCCTTACCCTAACTCTAACCCTAACCCTAACCCTAACCCTAACCCTAACCCTAACACTAAGAATAATGCTTACCCTTATCTAACCCTAACCCTAACCCTAACCTTAACCCTTACCTTAACACTAACCCTAACACCCTAACCCCAACCCTAACCTGTACCCTAACCCCTAACCCTAACACTGACCCTCATCCTAACCCTAACCCTAACTCTAACCCTAACCCTTATCCTTACCCTAACCCTAACCCTAAGCTTAACCCTAACCCTAACCCTAACCCTAACCCTTACCCTTACCCTAACCCTAATCCTAACCCTAAACCTTAACCTTACCCTAAACCTAACCCTAACCCTAACCCTAAACCTTACCCTTACCATAAACCTAGCCCTAACCCTAACCCTAAACTTTACCCTTACCCTAAACCTAACCCTAACCCTAACCCTAAACCTTACCCTTACCCTAAACGTAGACCTAACCGTAACCCATACCCTTACCCTAACCTAAACCTAATCCTAACCCTAACTCTAACACCTAACCCTAAAACTTACCCTTACCCTGACCCTAACCCTAACCCTAACACTAACCCCTAATCCTAACCCTAGCTCTAACCCTAATCCTTACCATTTTCCTAACCCTAACCCTAACCTAAACCTAAACCTAAACCTAAACCTAACCCTAATCCTAACCCTAACCCTAATCCTAAACCTTAACTTAACCCTAACCCTTACCCTAACGCTAAGCCTAACCCAACCCTAACCCTTACCGCAACCCTAACCCTAACCCTAACACTTACCCTTACCCTAACCCTAAACCTTACCCTTACACTAACACTAACCCTAACCCCTAACCCTAACCCTAACCCTAAACCTTAACCTTACCCTAACCCTAACCCTGACCCTAACCCTAACATAACCCTAACTCTAACACTAACCATAACCCTAACGCTTACCCTAACCCTAACCCTAACCCCTACATTTCCCTAACCCTAACCCTAACCCTAACCTAACCCTAACCCTAATCCTTACCCTAACCCTATACGTAAACCTAACCCATACCCTTACCCTAAACTAACCCTAACCCTAACCCTAACACTTACCCTTACCCTAACCCTAACCCTAAACCTTACCCTAACCCTAACCCTAACCCCTAACCCTAACCCTAACCCTAACACTAACCCTAACGCTTATCCTTACCCTAACCCTAACCCTAACCCTAACCCTTACCTTATCCTAACCCTAACCCTTACCCTGACCCCAAACCTAACCAGAACACTAAACCCTAACCCTAACCCTAAACTTCACCCTAACCCTAACCCTAACCCTACCCTAATCCTTATCCTCACCCTAACCCTAATCCTAAGCCTAACCCTAACCCTAATCCTAACCCTTACCCTTAACCTAAACATAAGCCTTACCCTTACCCTAAAGCTAGCCCTAACCTTAACCCTAAACCTTACCCTTACCCTAAACCTAACCCTAAACCTAACCGTAAACCTAACCCTAACCCGAACCCTAACCCTTACCCTTACCTTAACCCTAACCCTAACCCTAACCCTAACTCTAACCCCTAATCTTAAACATTTCCCTTACCCTCACCCTAAACCTAACACTAACACTAACCCCTAACCCTAAACTTAGCCCTAACCCTAAACCTAACCCTAACTCTAACCCCTAACCCTAACCATAACCCTTACCCTAACCCTAAAACTAAGCCTAAACCTAACCCTAAACTTAAACCTAACCCTAACCCTAACACTTACCCTTACCCTAACCCTAACCCTAACACTTGCCCTTATCCTAACTCTAACCCTAACCCTAACCTAAAACTCACCCTAACTCTAACACTAACCCTTAACCTTACCATAACCCTAACCCGAACCCTAACAATTACCCTTACCCTAACCCTAACCCTAACAGTTATGCTAACCCTAAACCTTACCCTTACCATAACCCTAACCCTAAACCTAATCCTAAACCTAACCCTAACCCTTACCCTTACCTTAACCCTTACACTTACCATAACCGTAACCCTAACCCTAACCCTAACTGTAACCCTAAACCTTACCCTAACCCTTACCCTAACCCCTAACCCTAACCCTAACCCTAACCCTAACACTAACCCTAAACTTAACCCTAACCCAACCTCTAACCATAACCCTTATAGTAACCCTAACCCTAAGGCTAAACCCAACCCTAACCCTAACCCTAACCCTAACCCTAAATCTAAACCTAACCCTAACCCTAACCCTAACCCTAAATCTAAACCTAACCCTAACCCTAACCCTTACCCTTATCCAAACCATAACCATAACCATAACCCCTAACCGTAACCCTAACCTTGACCCTAACCCTTGCCCTTATCCTAACCCTTACCCTAACCCTAACCCTAACACTTGCCCTTATCCTAACTCTAACCCTAACCCTAACCTAAAACTAAACCTAACTCTAACATTAACCCTTAACCTTACCATAACCCTAACCCGAACCCTAACAATTACCCTTACCCTAACCCTACCCCTAACACTTATGCTAACCCTAAACCTTACCCTTACCATAACCCTAACCCTAAACCTAATCCTAAACCTAACCCTAACCCTTACCCTTACCCTAACCCTTACACTTACCATTACCGTAACCCTAACCCTAACCCTAACTGTAACCCTAAACCTTACCCTAACCCTTACCCTAACCCCTAACCCTAACCCTGACCCTAACCCTAACACTAACCCTAAACTTAACCCTAACCCAACCTCTAACCATAACCCTTATAGTAACCCTAACCCTAAGGCTAAACCTAACCCTAACCCTAACCCTAACCCTAACCCTAAATCTAAACCTAACCCTAACCCTAACCCTTACCCTTATCCAAACCATAACCATAACCATAACCCCTAACCGTAACCCTAACCTTGACCCTAACCCTTGCCCTTATCCTAACCCTAACCCTAACCCTAACCCTGACGCTAACACTTACCCTTACCGAAACCCTAACACTAACCCTAACTCTAAACTTAACCTAAACCTAACCCTAACCCTAACCCTAACCCTTACCTTAACCTAACCCTAAACCTAACCCTAACCCTAACACTTCCCATTACCCTAACCCTAATCCTAACCCTTACCCTAACCCTAACCCTAACCCTTACCCTAACCCTAAAAGTAACCCGAACCCGAACCCGAACCCTAACCCTAACCCTAACCCCTAAATTTCCCTAACCCTAACCCTAACCCTAAACCTAACACTTACCCTTACCCTAACCCTAATCCTGACCCTAACCCTAACCCTACACTAACCCTACCTAACCCTAACCCTAACCTTAACCCGAACCCTTACCCTTAGCCTAGCCCTTACCCTAACCCTAACCCTAACCCTTACCCTAACCCTAACCGTAACCCGAACCCGAACCCGAACCCTAACCCTAACCCTAACCCCTACATTTCCCTAACCCTAACCCTAAACCTAAACCTAACACTTACCCTTACCCTAACCCTAACCCTGACCCTAACCCTAACCCTACACTAACCCTACCTAACCCTAACCCTAACCTTAACCCTAACCCTTACCCTTAGCCTAACCCTAACCCTAACTCTAACCTTAACCCTAACGCTAACACTAACCCTTACCCTAACCCTAACCCTTTCCCTAACCCTAACCCTAACCCTAAACCTAAACCTTACCTTAACCCTTACCCTAACCCTAACCCTTACACCTAACCCTAACCCTTACCCTTACCCTAACCCTAACCCTATCTCTAACCTTAATCCTAACGCTAACACTAACCCTTAACCTAACCCTAACCCTTTCCCTAACCCTAACCCTAACCCTAAACCTAAACCTTACCTTAACCCTTACCCTAACCCTAACCCTTACCCCTAACCCTAACCCTAACCCTAAACTTTACCCTTACCTAACCCTAACCCGAACCCAAACCCCTAACCCTAAACCTAACCCTATCACTAACCCTTTCCCTAAACCTCACCCTAACCCTAACACTTACCCTTACCCTAAACCAAACCCTAACCCTAAACCTTTCCGTAACCCTAACCCAAACCCTAACCCCTAACCCTAAACGTAACCCTAAACCTAACCTTTATCCTTACCCTAACCCTAACACTGAACGTAACCCTAACACTTACCCTTACCCTAACCCTAATCCTAACCCTTACCCTAACCCTAACCCTAACCCTAACCCTAACCCTATCCCTAACCCTTACCCTTACCCTAACTCTAACCCTAACTCTAACCCTAATCCTAACCCTAACCCAAACCCTATCCCATACACTAACCCTAACCCTAACCCAAACCTAAGCCTAACTCTAACCCTAACCCTAACCCCTAACCCTAACACTAGCCCTAACCCTAACCCTAACCCTAACCTTACCCTTACCCTAAAAGTAACCCTAATCCTTACCCTAACCCTAAACCTTACCCTTACCTTAAACCTAACCCTAACCATAACACTTACCCCTAACCCTAACCCTTACCCTCAACCTAACTCTAACCCTAACCCTAACCCTAACCCTTACCCTTACCCTAAACCTAAGCCTCAGCCGAACCCTAACCCTAACCCTTACCCTTACCCGAACCCTAACCCTAACCCTAACCCTAAACCTAAACCTAACCCTTACCCTAATCCTTACCTTTCCCTAACCCTAACCCTAACCCGAACCCTAACACATACCCTAACTCTAACCCTAATCCTAACCCTCAACCTCACCTTAACCTTACCCTAACCCTAACCCTAAACCTTACCATAACCCTAACCCAAACCCTTACCACTAAGCCTAAACCTAACCCTAACCCCAACCGTTACACTTATCCTAACCCTAACCCTGATCCTAACCTTAAACCTAACCCTAACCATAACCATAACACTTACCCTTACCTAACCCTAACCACAACCCTAACCTTACCCTAACCCTAACCCTAACCTTAACCACAACCGTAACATTAACCCTAACACTAACCCTTACCCTTACCCTAAACCTAACCGGAACCCTAACCCTAACCCTTACCCTAACCCTAACCCTAACCCTAACCCTTACCCTAACCCTATCACTAACCACTAACCCTATCCCTAACCCCTAACCCTAACCCTAACCCGAACCCTAAACCTAACCCTAACCCTTACCCTTACCCTAAACCTAACTCTAAACCTCACCCTTACCCTAAACCTAACCCTTACCCTAACCCTATCCCTAACCCTAACACTAAATATTACCCTTACCATAAACCTAACCCTAACCCTAACCCTAACCTCACCCTAACCCTAACCCTAACCCTAACCCTAACCCTTACCTTAACCCGAACCCTAACCCTAACCCTTACCCCTAACCCTAACCCTATCCCTAAACCTTACCTTACCCTAACCCTAACCCTAAACCTAACCCTAACCCCTAACCCTAAACCTAACCCTAACCCTAACTCTAACCCTTACCCTAACACTAAACCTAACCCTAACACTTACCCTTACCCGAAACCTGACCCTAACCCTAAACCATACCCTAAACTTAACCTTAACACAAACCCTTACCCTTACCGTGACACTAACACTGACCCCTAAACCTAACCCTAACCCTAACCCTAATCCTAACCCTAACACTTATCATAACCCCAAACCTAAACCTAATGCTAACCCTTACCCTTACCCTTATCCTACCCCTAACCCTAACCCTAACCCTAAACTTAACCCTATCCCTAACCCTAACCCTAAACCTTACCATACCCTAACCCTAACCCTAACCCTAACCCTAAACCTTACCCAAAACCTAACCCTAAACCTAACCCTAACCCTAAACTTAAACCTAAACCTAACCCTAACCCTTACCCTTACCCTAACCCTAACCCTAAACCTAACCCTAACCCTAACTCTAACCCTTACCATTACCCTAACCATAACCCTAACCCTAACCCTAACCCTAACACTAAACCTAACCCTAACCCTAAACCTAACCCTAAACCTCACCCTAATCCTAACCCTTAGCCTTGCCCTAACCCTAGGCCAAAACCTAATCCTCACGATAACCCTAACCCTAACCCTTAACCCTAAACCTAACCCTAACCCTAACCCTAACACTTACTCTTATCCTAACCCTAACCCTAAAACTAACGCTAACACTTACTTTGACCCTAACCCTAAACCTCACCCTAACCCTAACCCTAACCCTACCCCTCACCCTAACCCTAACCCTAACCCTAACCCTTACCCTAACCCTAACCCTAACCCTAACCCTTACCCTTACCCTAACCCTAACCCTAACCTTAACCCATCCTAAACCTAACCCTAACCCTTACCCTTACCCTAACCCTACCCAAAAATCTACCCCTAACCCTAACCCTAACCCTAATCCTTACCCTTACATTAACCCTAACCCCAACCCTAACCCTAAACCTTACACTTACCTTAAACCTAACCCTACCCCTTATCCTAAACCTAACCCTAACCCTAACCCTTACCCCTAACCCTAACCCTAAACCTAATGCTAATCCTAACCCTACCCTTTATCTTTACACTAACCCTAACCCTGAACCTAACCCTAACACTTACCCTTACCCTAACCCTAACCCTAACCCTTACCCAAACCCTAACCCTAACTCTAACCCTAATCCTAACCCTAACCCTAAACCTAACCCTCATCCTTACCCTTACCCTAACACTAACCCTAATTCTAAAGCTAACCCTACACCTAAACCTAACCCTTACCCTAACCCTTATCCTTACCCTAACTCTAACCCTAACAGTAACACTAACCGTAACACTTACCCTTACCCTAAAACTAATCCTAACCCTAACCCTTACGCTAACCCTAACCCTAACCCTAACCTCTAACCCTAACCCTAACGCTAAACTTAACCCTATCCCTAACCCTAACCCTAATCCTTACCCTTACCCTAACCCTAACACTAAACCTAACCCTAACCCAAACCCTTACCCTTACCCAAACCCTAACCCTAAACCTAACCCTAACCCTAACCCTAACCCTAACCCCTCACCCTAACCCTAACTGTAACACTTACCCTTAACCTAACCCTAACTCTAATCCTAATCCTAACCCTAAATCTAACCCTATCCCTTACCATAACCCTAACCCTAACCCTAACCCTAACCCTTACCCTAACCCTTACTCTTTCCCTAACCCTAACCGTAACTTTAACCCTAACCCTAAACCAAACCCTAACACTTACCCTAACCCTAACGCTAACACTTATCCTTACCGTGACCCTAACCCTAACCCTAAACCCTACCCCTAACCCTAACCCTAACCCTAACTCTAACCTTAACCCTAAACCTAACACTAACCGTTACCCTAACCCTAACCCTTTTCCTAACCCTAACCCTAAAACTAAAACTAACCCTAAGCATAAACCTAACCCTAAACCGAACCCTAACCCTAACCCTAACCCCTAACCCTAAACCTAACCCCAACCCTAACCCTAACCCTTACTCTTATCCTAACCCTAACCCTAAACCTAATCATAACACTTACTCTAACCCTATCCCAAACCTCACCCCAACCATAACCCTAACCCGAACCCTCACCCTACCCCTAACCCTAACCCTAACCCTTACCCTAATCCTAAACCTAACCCTAAACCTTAACCTTACCCTAACCCTAACCTTAACCCCAACCCTAAACCTAACCCTAACCCTTACCCTTACCCTACCCCTAACCCTAAACCTAACCCGAACCCTAAACCTAACCCTAACTCTTACCTTAACCCTTACCCTAACCCTAACACTAACCCTAACCTTAACCCTAACCCTTACCCTTACCCTAATCCTAACCCTAACCCTAACCCTAAACCTAACCCTAACCATAACCCAAGCTCTTTCCATTACCCTAACCCTAACCCTAAACCTAAACCTAACCCTAACCCTAACCCTAACCCTAATCGTTAACCTTACATTAACCCTAACCCTAACCCTAACCCTAAACAATACCCTTACTCTAAACCTAACCCTAACCCTAACCCTAACCCCTAACCCTAAACCTAACCCTAAACCTTACATTTTTCTTAAGCCTAACTCTAACCCTAACCCTTACCCCTAACCCTAAGCCTAACCCTAACCCTCACCCTAATCCTAACCTTTACCCTTACCCTAACCCTCACCCTGAACCTAACCCTAACACTTACACTAACCCTAACCCTAACCCTAACCCTAACCCTAGTCCTTACCCTAACCCTAACATAAACCTAACCCTAACCTTAACACTAACCATAACCCCTAACCCTATCATTACCCTAAAACTAACCCAAACCCTAACCCTAAACCTAACCCTAACCCTATCCCCTAACCCTAACCCTAACCCCAAGCCTTACCCTTACCCTAAACCTTACTCTAACCCTAACCCTAACCCTGACCCTAACCCTATCCTCTAACCCTAACCCTAACACTAAACCTAACCCTAACCCTAACCCTAACCCTTACCCTTACCCAAACCCTAACCCTAAACCTAACCCTAACCCTAACCCTAACCCTAACCCCTCACCCTAACCCTAACTGTAACACTTACCCTTAACCTAACCCTAACTCTAATCCTAATCCTAACCCTAAATCTAACCCTATCCCTTACCATAACCCTAACCCTAACCCTAACCCTAACCCTTACCCTAACCCTTACTCTTTCCCTAACCCTAACCGTAACTTTAACCCTAACCCTAAACCTAACCCTAACACTTACCCTAACCCTAACGCTAACACTTATACTTACCGTGACCCTAACGCTAACCCTAAACCCTACCCCTAACCCTAACCCTAACCCTAACTCTAACCTTAACCCTAAACCTAACACTAACCGTTACCCTAACCCTAACCCTTTTCCTAACCCTAACCCTAAAACTAAAACTAACCCTAAGCCTAAACCTAACCCTAAACCGAACCCTAACCCTAACCCTAACCCCTAACCCTAAACATAACCCCAACCCTAACCCTAACCCTTACTCTTATCCTAACCCTAACCCTAAACCTAATCATAACACTTACTCTAACCCTATCCCAAACCTCACCCCAACCATAACCCTAACCCGAACCCACACCCTACCCCTAACCCTAACCCTAACCCTTACCCTAATCCTAAACCTAACCCTAAACCTTAACCTTACCCTAACCCTAACCCTAACCTTAACCCCAACCCTAAACCTAACCCTAACCCTTACCCTTACCCTACCCCTAACCCTAAACCTAACCCGAACCCTAATCCTAACCCTAACTCTTACCTTAACCCTTACCCTAACCCTAACACTAACCCTAACCTTAACCCTAACCCTTACCCTTACCCTAATCCTAACCCTAACCCTAACCCTAAACCTAACCCTAACCATAACCCAAGCTCTTTCCCTTACCCTAACCCTAATCCTAAACCTAAACCTAACCCGAACCCTAACCCTAACCCTAATCGTTAACCTTACATTAACCCTAACCCTAACCCTAACCCCTAACCCTAAACCTAACCCTAAACCTTACATTTATCTTAAGCCTAACTCTAACCCTAACCCTTACCCCTAACCCTAAGCCTAACCCTAACCCTCACCCTAATCCTAACCTTTACCCTTACCCTAACCCTCACCCTGAACCTAACCCTAACACTTACACTAACCCTAACCCTAACCCTAACCCTAACCCTAGTCCTTACCCTAACCCTAACATAAACCTAACCCTAACCTTAACACTAACCATAACCCCTAACCCTATCATTACCCTAAAACTAACCCAAACCCTCACCCTAAACCTAACCCTAACCCTATCCCCTAACCCTAACCCTAACCCCAAGCCTTACCATTACCCTAAACCTTACTCTAACCCTAACCCTAACCCTGACCCTAACCCTATCCTCTAACCCTAACCCTAACCCTAAGCCTTACCCTTACCCTAACCCTTACTCTAACCCTAACCCTAACACTTTCCCTAAACCAAAACCTAACTCTAATCCTAATCCTAACCCTAAATCTAACCCTATCCCTTACCCTATCACTAACCCTAACCCTAAACCTAACACTTACCCTAACCCTTACCCTTTCCCTAACCCTAACCGTAACCTTAACTCTAACCCTAAACCTAACCCTAACACTTACCCTAACCCTAACGCTAACACTTACCCTTACCGTGACCCTAACCCTAACCCTAAACCCTACCCCTAACCCTAACCCTAACCCTAACACTTACCCTAACCCCAACCCTAACCCTAACCCTTACTCTTATCCTAACCCTAACCCTACAGCTAATCATAACACTCTAACCCTATCCCAAACCTCGCCCCAACCCTAATCCGAACCCTCACCCTACCCATAACCCTAACCCTAAACCTTACCCTAATCCTAACCCTAACCCTAAACCTTAACCTTACCCTAACCCTAACCCTAACCTTAACCCCAACCCTAAACCTAACCCTAACCCTTACTCTTAAACTACCCCTAACCCTAAACCTAACCCGAACACTAATCCTAACCCTAACTCTTACCTGAACCCTTACCCTAACCCTAACAATAACCCTAACCTTAACCCTAACCCTTACACTTACCCTAATCCTAACCCTAACCCTAACCCTAAACCTAACCCTAACCATAACCCAAGCTCTTCCCCTTACCCTAACCCTAACCCTAAACCTAAACCTAACCCTAACCCTAACCCTAATCCTTAACCTTACATTAACCCTAACCCTAACCCAAACCCTAAACCTTACCCTTACTCTAAACCTAACCCTAACCCTAACCCTAACCCCTAACCCTAAACCTAACCCTAAACCTTACCTTTACCTTAAGCCTAACTCTAAACCTAACCCTTACCACTAACCCTAAGACTAACCCTAACCCTCACCCTAATCCTAAACTTTACCCTTACCCTAACCCTCACCCTGAACCTAACCCTAACACTTACACTAACCCTAACCCTAACCCTAACCCTAAACCTAGTCCTCACCCTAACCCTAACATAAACCTAACCCTAAACTTAACCCTAACCATAACCCCTAACCCTATCATTACCCTATAACTAACCCAAACCCTAACCATAAACCTAACCCTAACCCTATCCCCTAACCCTAACCCTAACCCTAACCCCAAGCCTTACCCTTACCCTAAACCTTACTCTAACCCTAACCCTAACCCTAACCCTATCCCCTAACCCTAACCCTAACCCTAAGCCTTACCCTTACCCTAACCCTTACTCTAACCCTAACCCTAACTCTAACCCTAACACTTTCCCTAACCCTAACCCTAACCCTAAGCCTAACCCTTACCCTTACACTAACCCTAACCCTAAACCTAAACCTAACCCTAACCCTTACCATAACCCTTACCCTAACACTATCCCTAACACTAACCCTTACCCTAACCGTAACACTAACCCTAACCCTAACGCTCACACTTACCCTTACCCTAACTCTAACCCTAACCCTAACCCTAACCGTAACATTAACCCTAACCCTTACCCTTACCCTAACGCCAACCTAACCCTATCCCTAACCCTTACCCTTACCCTAACCCTAATCCTAAACCTTACCCTTACCCTAACCCTAACCCTAAACCTTACCCTTACCCTAACCCTAACCCGAACCCTAACCCTAACCCTAACCCTAACCCGATCCCTTACCCTAACCCTAACCCTAACCCAAACCTTTCGCCTAAGCCTAACCCTAAACCTAACCCTTTCCCTTAACATAACCCTAAACCTAACGCTAACCCTAACGCTTACCCTAACCCTAACCCTAATCCTAACACTTACCCTAATCCTAACCCTAACCCAAACCCTAACCCCTAACCCTAACGCTAAACCTAACCCTAACCCTAACCCTAAACCTAACCCTTACTCTTACCCTAACCCTAACTCTAACCCTTACCGTAACCCTAAACCTAACCCTAACCCTAACCCCTAACCCTTTCCCTAACCCTAACCCTAACACTAAACCTAACCCTAACCCTAAAACTCACCCTAACCCTAACTCTAACCCTAACCCTTACCCTTACCGTAACCCTAACCCTATACCTAACGCTAACGCTTACCCTAACAGTAACCCCTAATCCTAAACCTAATCCTATCCCTAACCCTAACCCTTACCCTTATCCTAACCCTAACCCTAACCCTAACCCTAACACTTAACCTTACCCTAACCCTAACCCTAACCCTTACCCTAACCCTAACCTTAACCCAACCCTAAACCTAATCCTAACCATAACCCTAACCTTAACCATAACCCTAACGCTAACCCTAACCCTTACCCTTACCCTAACCCTAACACTAATCCTAACCCTCACACTTACCCTTATGATAACTCTAACCCTAAACCTAAAACTAACCCTAACCCTAACCCATAACCCTAACCCTAACCCTAAACCTAACAGTTAGCCTTATCCTAATGCTAACCATTACCCTAAACCCAACCCTAACCCTAACCCTAACCCTAAACTTAACCCCTAACCCAAACTCTAACCCTTACCCTTATCCTAACCATAACACTAACCCTAAACCTAACACTTACCCTAACCCTAAACCTAACCCTAAACCTAACCCTAAACCTAACCCTAACCCTAACCCTTACCCAAACCCTAAACCTAACCATAACCTTAACAGTTACCCTTACCCTAACCCTAACCCTAACACTAACTCTAACCCTAATCCTAACCCTAACACTAAACCTATCCCTTACCCTAACCCTAACCCTAACACTAACCCTAAACCTAAGCCTAAGCCTAACCCTAACCCTAAACCTTAACCTTACCCTAACCCTAACCCTAACACTTACCCTAACCCTAACCCTTACCCTAATCCTAACCCTTACCCTAGCCCTAACACTAAACCTAACCGCTAACCATAACCCTAAGTCTAACCCTAAACCTAAACCTTACCCTTACTCTTACCCTTTCCCTAACCCTAACCCTAACCCTTACACTTACCCTAACCCTAACCCAAACGCTAACCCTAATCCTAACCCTAACCCTAACCCTATCCCTTACCCTAACACTAACATTAACCCTAAACCTAACCCTAACCCTAACCCTTACCCTTTTCCTAACCCTAACCCTAACCCTAAACTTAAACCTAATCCTAACCCTAACCCTAACCCTAACCCTAATCCTTAACCTTACATTAACACTAACCCTAACGCTAACCCTAAACATAACCCGAACCCTAATCCTAACCCTAACTCTTACCTTAACCCTTACCCTAACCCTAACACTAACCCTAACCTTAACCCTAACCCTTACCCTAATCCTAATCCTAACCCTAACCCTAAACCTAACCATAACCATAACCCAAGCTCTTCCCCTTACCCTAACCCTAACCCTAATCCTTACCCTTACATTAACCCTAACCCTAACCCAAACGCTAACCCTAATCCTAACCCTAACCATAATCCTATCCCTTACCCTAACACTAACATTAACCCTAAACCTAACCCTAACCCTAACCCTTACCCTTACCCTAACCCTAACCCAAACGCTAACCCTAATCATAACCCTAACCCTAACCCTATCCCTTACCCTAACACTAACATTAACCCTAAACCTAACCCTAACCCTAACCCTTACCCTTTTCCTAACCCTAACCCTAACCCTAACCTTAAACCTAATCCTAACCCTAACCCTAACCCTAACCCTAATCCTTACCCTTACATTAACACTAACCCTAACGCTAACCCTAAACATAACCCGAACCCTAATCCTAACCCTAACTCTTACCTTAACCCTTACCCTAACCCTAACACTAACCGTAACCTTAACCCTAACCCTTACCCTAATCCTAATCCTAACCCTAACCCTAAACCTAACCCTAACCATAACCCAAGCTCTTCCCCTTACCCTAACCCTAACCCTAATCCTTACCCTTACATTAACCCTAACCCTAACCCTAACCCTAAACCTAACCCTAACCATAACCCAAGCTCTTCCCCTTACCCTAACCCTAACCCTAATCCTTACCCTTACATTAACCCTAACCCTAACCCCTAACCCTAAACCTAACCCTAAACCTTACCTTTACCTTAAGCCTAACTCTAACCCTAGCCCTTACCCCTAACCCTAAGCATAACCCTATCCCTCACCATAACCCTAACCTTTACCCTTACCCTAACCCTCACCCTACCCTAACCCTAACACTTACCCTATCCCTAACCCTAACACTATCCCTTACCCTAACCCTAACATAAACCTAACCCTAACCTTAACCCTAACCCTAACTCCTAACCCTATCATTACCCTAAAACTAACCCTAACCCTAACCCTTACCCTAACCCTAAACCTTACCCTTACCTTAACCCTAACCCAAACCCTAACACTTACCCTAACACTAACCCTAACCCTAAACCTAAACCTAACCCTAACCCTTACCCTTACCTTAACCTTATCCCTAAACCTAACCCTAACCCTAACCTTAAAGCTAAACCTAACCCTAACCCTTACCCTTACCCTAACCCTAACCCTAAACCTAACCCTAACCCTAACTCTAACCCTTACCATTACCCTAACCCTAACCCTAACCCTAACCCTAACCCTAACACTAAACCTAACCCTAACCCTAAACCTAACCCTAAACCTCAACCTAATCCTAACCCTTAGCCTTGCCCTAACCCTAGGCCAAAACCTAATCCTCACGATAACCCTAACCCTAACCTCTAACCCTAAACCTAACCCTAACCCTAACCCTAACACTTACTCTTATCCTAACCCTAACCCTAAAACTAACCCTAACACTTACTTTAACCCTAACCCTAAACCTCACCCTAACCCTAACCCTAACCCTAACCCTCACCCTAACCCTAACCCTAACCCTAACCCTTACCCTAACCCTAACCCTAACCCTAACCCTTACCCTTACCCTAACCCTAACCCTAACCTTAACCGACCCTAAACCTAACACTAACCCTTACCCTTACCCTAACCCTACCCAAAAATCTACCCCTAACCCTAACCCTAACCCTAATCCTTACCCTTACATTAATCCTAACCCTAACGCTAACCCTAAACCTTACTCTTACCCTAACCCTAACCCTAACCCTTACCCCTAACCCTAACCCTAAACCTAATGCTAATCCTAACCCTACCCTTTATCTTTACACTAACCCTAACCCTGAACCTAACCCTAACACTTACCCTTACCCTAACCCTAACCCTAACACTTACCCAAACCCTAACCCTAACTCTAACCCTAATCCTAACCCTAACCCTAAACCTAACCCTCATCCTTACCCTTACCCTAACACTAACCCTAATTCTTAAGCTAACCCTACACCTAAACCTAACCCTTACCCTAACCCTTATCCTTACCCTAACTCTAACCCTAACCGTAACACTAACCCTAACACTTACCTTTACCCTAAAACTAATCCTAACCCTAAACCTTACGCTAACCCTAACCCTAACCCTAACCTCTAACCCTAACCCTAACGCTAAACTTAACCCTATCCCTAACCCTAACCCTAATCCTTACCCTTACCCTAACACTAACACTAAACCTAACAATAACCCTAACCCTAACCCTTACTCTTATCCTAACCCTAACCCTAAACCTAATCATAACACTTACTCTAACCCTATCCCAAACCTCACCCCAACCCTAGCCCTAACCCGAACCCTCACCCTACCCCTAACCCTAACCCTAACCCTTACCCTAATCCTAACCCTAACCCTAAACCTTAACCTTACCCTAACAATAACCCTAACCTTAACCCCAACCCTAAACCTAACCCTAAGCCTTACCCTTACACTACCCCTAACCCTAAACTTAACCCGAACCCTAATCCTAACCCTAACTCTTACCTTAACCCTTACCCTAACCCTAACACTAACCCTAACCTTAACCCTAACCCTTACCCTTACCCTAATCCTAACCCTAACCCTAACCCTAAACCTAACCCTAAACATAACCCAAGCTCTTCCCCTTACCCTAACCCTAACCCTAAACCTAAACCTAACCCTAACCCTAACCCTAACCCTAATCCTTAACCTTACATTAACCCTAACCCTAACCCTAACCCTAAACCTTACCCTTACTCTAAACCTAACCCTAACCCTAACCCTAACCCCTAACCCTAAACCTAACCCTAAACCTTACCTTTATCTTAAGCCTAACTCTAAACCTAACCCTTACCCCTAACCCTAAGACTAACCCTAACCCTACCCTAATCCTAACGTTTACCCTTACCCTAACCCTCACACTGAACCTAACCCTAACACTTACACTAAACCTAACCCTAACCCTAACCCTAACCCTAGTCCTTACCCTAACCCTAACATAAACCTAACCCTAACCTCAACCCTAACCATAACCCTGACCCTATCATTATCCTAAAACTAACCCAAACCCTAACCCTAAACCTAACCCTAACCCTATCCCCTAACCCTAACCCTAACCCCAAGCCTTACCCTTACCCTAAACCTTACTCTAACCCTAACCCTAACCCTAACCCTAACCCTATCCCCTAACCCTAACCCTAAACCTAAGCCTTACCCTTACCCTAACCCTTACTCTAACCCTAACCCTAACACTTTCCCTAACCCTAACCCTAACCCTAACCCATCACCCTAACCCTAACTGTAACCCTAACCCTAAACCTAACCCTAACCCTATCCCCTAACCCTAACCCTAACCCCAAGCCTTACCCTTACCCTAAACCTTACTCTAACCCTAACCCTAACCCTAACCCTATCCCCTAACCCTAACCCTAACCCTAAGCCTTACCCTTACCCTAACCCTTACTCTAACCCTAACCCTAACACTAACCCTAACACTTTCCCTAACCCTAACCCTAACCCTAAGCCTAACCCTTACCCTTACACTAACCCTAACCCTAAACCTAACCCTAACCCTAACCCTTACCATAACCCTTACCCTAACACTATCCCTAACACTAACCCTTACCCTAACCGTAACACTAACCCTAACCCTAACGCTCACACTTACCCTTACCCTAACTCTAACCCTAACCCTAACCCTAACCGTAACATTAACCCTAACCCTAACCCTAACCCTAACACTTACCCTAACCCTATCCCTAACCCTTACCCTTACCCTAACCCTAATCCTAAACCTTACCCTTACCCTAACCCTAACCCTAACCCTTACCCTTACCCTAATCCTAACCGGAACCCGAACCCTAACCCTAACCCTAACCCTAACCCTATCCCTTACCCTAACCCTAACCCTAACCCAAACCTTACGCCTAAGCCTAACCCTAACCCTAACCCTTTCCCTTAACATAACCCTAAACCTAACGCTAACCCTAACGCTTACCCTAACCCTAACCCTAATCCTAACACTTACCCTAACCCTAACCCTAACCCTAACCCAAACCCTAACCCCTAACCCTAACGCTAAACCTAACCCTAACCCTAACCCTTACCCTAACCCTAACTCTAACCCTTACCCTAACCCTAAACCTAACCCTAACCCTAACCCCTAACCCTTTCCCTAACCCTAACCCTAACACTAAACCTAACCCTAACCCTAAAACTCACCCTAACCCTAACTCTAACCCTAACCCTTACCCTTACCGTAACCCTAACCCTATACCTAACGCTAACGCTTACCCTAACAGTAACCCCTAATCCTAAACCTAATCCTATCCCTAACCCTAACCCTAACCCTTATCATAACCCTAACCCTAACCCTAACCCTAACACTTAACCTTACCCTAACCCTAACCCTAACCCTTACCCTAACCCTAACCTTAACCCAACCCTAAACCTAATCCTAACCATAACCCTAACCTTAACCATAACCCTAACGCTAACCCTAACCCTTACACTTACCCTAACCCTAACACTAATCCTAACCCTCACACTTACCCTTATGATAACTCTAACCCTAAACCTAAAACTAACCATAACCCTAACCCATAACCCTAACCCTAACCCTAACCCTAACAGTTAGCCTTATCCTAACGCTAACCATTACCCTAAACCCAACCCTAACCCTAACCCTAACCCTAAACCTAACCCCTAACCCAAACTCTAACCCTTACCCTTATCCTAACCCTAACACTAACCCTAAACCTAACACTTACCCTAACCCTAAACCTAACCCTAAACCTAACCCTAACCCTAACCCTTACCCAAACCCTAAACCTAACCATAACCTTAACAGTTACCCTTACCCTAACCCTAACCCTAACACTAACTCTAACCCTAATCCTAACCCTAACACTAAACCTATCCCTTACCCTAACCCTAACCCTAAACCTAAGCCTAAGCCTAACCCTAACCCTAAACCTTAACCTTACCCTAACCCTAACCCTAACCCTAACACTTACCCTAACCCTAACCCTTACCCTAATCCTAACCCTTACCCTAGCCCTAACACTAAACCTAACCGCTAACCATAACCCTAAGTCTAACCCTAAACCTAAACCTTACTCTTACTTGCCGGGGCCAACCGGCAGCAAACCAGGGTTCGCAGATTGGGGTTCCTGAAATAGGAAAAAATTAGAAGAGAGACAAACAGATGGGGTTCAGGAGGGCTACAGCCCAAATCAGGAGCCACAGCTTAAGAAGCCTGTCGCCCAAGACCGTAGCCCAGTTTATTTCCAGTTCTCAATCTTAAATACACATCTTTAAACTAGGGAACTGCCAGGGGCTACATTCGTACAAACAGTATCAAGTCTGAAATAGGTTGAATGAGAAGCTATCAAGTCCCAAACAGGTTAAATGAGAAGCTATTGACACAGCCCAAAATCATGATAAGAGCTTACTTCCTTGTGTACTCAATTGTGCGGGTCCAAGGTCACTGACCCCACAGTCAGTCCCCAACACTTACTCTTACACTTTCCCTAACCCTAACCCTAACCCTTACCCTTACCCTAACCCTAACCCAAACGCTAACCCTAATCCTAACCCTAACCCTAACCCTATCCCTTACCCTAACACTAACATTAACCCTAAACCTAACCCTAACCCTAACCCTTACCCTTTTCCTAACCCTAACCCTATCCCTAACCTTAAACCTAATCCTAACCCTAACCCTAACCCTAACCCTAATCCTTACCCTTACATTAACACTAACCCTAACGCTAACCCTAAACATAACCCGAACCCTAATCCTAACCCTAACTCTTACCTTAACCCTTGCCCTAACCCTAACACTAACCCTAACCTTAACCCTAACCCTTACCCTAATCCTAATCCTAACCCTAACCCTAAACCTAACCCTAACCATAACCCAAGCTCTTCCCCTTACCCTAACCCTAACCCTAATCCTTACCCTTACATTAACCCTAACCCTAACCCTAACCCTAAACCTAACCCTAACCATAACCCAAGCTCTTCCCCTTACCCTAACCCTAACCCTAATCCTTACCCTTACATTAACCCTAACCCTAAACCCTAACCCTAAACCTAATCCTAAACCTTACCTTTACCTTAAGCCTAACTCTAACCCTAGCCCTTACCCCTAACCCTAAGCCTAACCCTATCCCTCACCATAACCCTAACCTTTACCCTTACCCTAACCCTCACCCTTACCCTAACCCTAACACTTACCCTAACCCTAACCCTAACACTATCCCTTACCCTAACCCTAACATAAACTTAACCCTAACCCTAACTCCTAACCCTATCATTACCCTAAAACTAACCCTAACCCTAACCCTTACCCTAACCCTAAACCTTACCCTTACCTTAACCCTAACCCTAACCCTAACACTTACCCTAACCCTAACCCTAACCCTAACCCCTAAACCTAAACCTAACCCTAACCCTTACCCTTACCTTAACCTTATCCCTAAACCTAACCCTAACCCTAACCTTAAAGCTAAACCTAACCCTAACCCTTACCCTTACCCTAACCCTAACCCTAAACCTAACCCTAACCCTAACTCTAACCCTTACCATTACCCTAACCATAACCCTAACCCTAACCCTAACCCTAACCCCAACCCTAATCGTTAACCTTACATTAACCCTAACCCTAACCCTAACCCCTAACCCTAAACCTAACCCTAAACCTTACCTTTACCTTAAGCCTAACTCTAAACCTAACACTTACCCCTAACCCTAAGACTAACCCTAACCCTCACCCTAATCCTAACCTTTACCCTTACCCTAACCCTCACACTGAACCTAACCTTAACACTTACACTAACCCTAACCCTAACCCTAAACCTAACCCTAGTCCTTACCCTAACCCTAACATAAACCTAACCCTAACCTCAACCCTAACCATAACCCTAACCCTATCATTACCCTAAAACTAACCCAAACCCTAACCCTAAACCTAACCCTAACCCTATCCCCTAACCCTAACCCTAACCCCAAGCCTTACCCTTACCCTAAACCTTACTCTAACCCTAACCCTAACCCTAACCCTATCCCCTAACCCTAACCCTAAACCTAAGCCTTACCCTTACCCTAACCCTTACTCTAACCCTAACCCTAACACTTTCCCTAACCCTAACCCTAACCCTAACCCATCACCCTAACCCTAACTGTAACCCTAACCCTAAACCTAACCCTAACCCTATCCCCTAACCCTAACCCTAACCCCAAGCCTTACCCTTACCCTAAACCTTACTCTAACCCTAACCCTAACCCTAACCCTATCCCCTAACCCTAACCCTAACCCTAAGCCTTACCCTTACCCTAACCCTTACTCTAACCCTAACCCTAACCCTAACCCTAACACTTTCCCTAACCCTAACCCTAACCCTAAGCCTAACCCTTACCCTTACACTAACCCTAACCCTAAACCTAACCCTAACCCTAACCCTTACCATAACCCTTACCCTAACACTATCCCTAACACTAACCCTTACCCTAACCGTAACACTAACCCTAACCCTAACGCTCACACTTACCCTTACCCTAACTCTAACCCTAACCCTAACCCTAACCGTAACATTAACCCTAACCCTAACCCTAACCCTAACACTTACCCTAACCCTATCCCTAACCCTTACCCTTACCCTAACCCTAATCCTAAACCTTACCCTTACCCTAACCCTAACCCTAACCCTTACCCTTACCCTAACCCTATCCCTTACCCTAACCCTAACCCTAACCCAAACCTTACGCCTAACCTAACCCTAACCCTAACCCTTTCCCTTAACATAACCCTAAACCTAACGCTAACCCTAACGCTTACCCTAACCCTAACCCTAATCCTAACACTTACCCTAACCCTAACCCTAACCCAAACCCTAACCCCTAACCCTAACGCTAAACCTAACCCTAACCCTAACCCTTACCCTTACCCTAACCCTAACTCTAACCCTTACCGTAACCCTAAACCTAACCCTAACCCTAACCCCTAACCCTTTCCCTAACCCTAACCCTAACACTAAACCTAACCCTAACCCTAAAACTCACCCTAACCCTAACTCTAACCCTAACCCTTACCCTTACCGTAACCCTAACCCTATACCTAACGCTAACGCTTACCCTAACAGTAACCCCTAATCCTAAACCTAATCCTATCCCTAACCCTAACCCTAACCCTTACCCTTATCCTAACCCTAACCCTAACCCTAACCCTAACACTTAACCTTACCCTAACCCTAACCCTAACCCTTACCCTAACACTAACCTTAACCCAACCCTAAACCTAATCCTAACCATAACCCTAACCTTAACCATAACCCTAACGCTAACCCTAACCCTTACCCTTACCCTAACCCTAACACTAATCCTAACCCTCACACTTACCCTTATGATAACTCTAACCCTAAACCTAAAACTAACCCTAACCCTAACCCATAACCCTAACCCTAACCCTAAACCTAACAGTTAGCCTTATCCTAACGCTAACCATTACCCTAAACCCAACCCTAACCCTAACCCTAACCCTAAACCTAACCCCTAACCCAAACTCTAACCCTTACCCTTATCCTAACCCTAACACTAACCCTAAACCTAACACTTACCCTAACCCTAAACCTAACCCTAAACCTAACCCTAAACCTAACCCTAACCCTAACCCTTACCCAAACCCTAAACCTAACCATAACCTTAACAGTTACCCATACCCTAACCCTAACCCTAACACTAACTCTAACCCTAATCCTAACCCTAACACTAAACCTATCCCTTACCCTAACCCTAACCCTAACCCTAACCCTCAACCTAATCCTAAGCCTAACCCTAACCCTAAACCTTAACCTTACCCTAACCCTAAACCTAACCCTAACACTTACCCTAACCCTAACCCTTACCCTAATCCTAACCCTTACCCTAGCCCTAACACTAAACCTAACCGCTAACCATAACCCTAAGTCTAACCCTAAACCTAAACCTTACCCTTACTCTTACCCTTTCCCTAACCCTAACCCTAACCCTTACCCTTACCCTAACCCTAACCCAAACGCTAACCCTAATCCTAACCCTAACCCTAACCCTATCCCTTACCCTAACACTAACATTAACCCTAAACCTAACCCTAACCCTAACCCTTACCCTTTTCCTAACCCTAACCCTAACCCTAACCTTAAACCTAATCCTAACCCTAACCCTAACCCTAACCCTAATCCTTACCCTTACATTAACACTAACCCTAATGCTCACCCTAAACATAACCCGAACCCTAATCCTAACCCTAACTCTTACCTTAACCCTTACCCTAACCCTAACACTAACCCTAACCTTAACCCTAACCCTTACCCTAATCCTAATCCTAACCCTAACCCTAAACCTAACCCTAACCATAACCCAAGCTCTTCCCCTTACCCTAACCCTAACCCTAATCCTTACCCTTACATTAACCCTAACCCTAACCCTAACCATAAACCTAACCCTAACCATAACCCAAGCTCTTCCCCTTACCCTAACCCTAACCCTAATCCTTACCCTTACATTAACCCTAACCCTAACCCTAACCCTAAACCTAACCCTAACCATAACCCAAGCTCTTCCCCTTACCCTAACCCTAACCCTAATCCTTACCCTTACATTAACCCTAACCCTAAACCCTAACCCTAAACCTAACCCTAAACCTTACCTTTACCTTAAGCCTAACTCTAACCCTAGCCCTTACCCCTAACCCTAAGCCTAACCCTATCCCTCACCATAATCCTAACCTTTACCCTTACCCTAACCCTCACCCTTACCCTAACCCTAACACTTACCCTAACCCTAACCCTAACACTATCCCTTACCCTAACCCTAACATAAACCTAACCCTAACCTTAACCCTAACCCTAACTCCTAACCCTATCATTACCCTAAAACTAACCCTAACCCTAACCCTTACCCTAACCCTAAACCGTACCCTTACCTTAACCCTAACCCTAACCCTAACACTTACCCTAACCCTAACCCTAACCCCTAAACCTAAACCTAACCCTAATCCTTACCCTTACCTTAACCTTATCCCTAAACCTAACCCTAACCCTAACCTTAAAGCTAAACCTAACCCTAACCCTTACCCTTACCCTAACCCTAACCCTAAACCTAACCCTAACCCTAACTCTAACCCTTACCATTACCCTAACCATAACCCTAACCCTAACCCTAACCCTAACACTAAACCTAACCCTAACCCTAAACCTAACCCTAAACCTCACCCTAATCCTAACCCTTAGCCTTGCCCTAACCCTAGGCCAAAACTTAATCCTCACGATAACCCTAACCCTAACCTCTAACCCTAAACCTAACCCTAACCCTAACCCTAACACTTACTCTTATCCTAACCCTAACCCTAAAACTAACCCTAACACTTACTTTAACCCTAACCCTAAACCTCACCCTAACCCTAACCCTAACCCAAAACCCTCACCCTAACCCTAACCCTAACCCTAACCCTTACCCTAACCCTAACCCTAACCCTAACCCTTACCCTTAACCTAACCCTAACCCTAACCTTAACCCACACTAAACCTAACCCTAACCCTTACCCTTAACCTAACCCTACCCAAAAATCTACCCCTAACCCTAACGCTAACCCTAATCCTTACCCTTACATTAACCCTAGCCCTAACGCTAACCCTAAACCTTACTCTTACCCTAAACCTAACCCTACCCCTTACCCTAAACCTAACCCTAACCCTAACCCTTACCCCTAACCCTAACCCTAAACCTAATGCTAATCCTAACCCTACCCTTTATCTTTACACTAACCCTAACCCTGAACCTAACCCTAACACTTACCCTTACCCTAACCCTAACCCTAACCCTTACCCAAACCCTAACCCTAACTCTAACCCTAATCCTAACCCTAACCCTAAACCTAACCCTCATCCTTACCCTTACCCTAACACTAACCCTAATTCTTAAGCTAACCCTACACCTAAACCTAACCCTTACCCTAACCCTTATCCTTACCCTAACTCTAACCCTAACCGTAACACTAACCCTAACACTTACCCTTACCCTAAAACTAATCCTAACCCTAACCCTTACCCTAAAACTAATCCTAACCCTAACCCTTACTCTAACCCTAACCCTAACCCTAACCTCTAACCCTAACCCTAACGCTAAACTTAACCCTATCCCTAACCCTAACCCTAATCCTTACCCTTACCCTAACCCTACCACTAAACCTAACACTAACCCTAACCCTAACCCTTACCCTTAGCCAAACCCTAAACCTAACCCCAACCCTAACCCTAACCTTACTCTTATCCTAACCCTAACCCTAAACCTAATCATAACACTTACTCTAACCCTATCCCAAACCTCACCCCAACCCTAGCCCTAACCCGAACGCTCACCCTAACCCTAACCCTAACCCTAACCCTTACCCTAAGCCTAACCCTAACCCTAAACCTGAACCTTACCCTAACAATAACCCTAACCTTAACCCCAACCCTAAACCTAACCCTAACCCTTCCCTTACCCTACCCCTAAGCCTAAACCTAACCCGAACCCTAATCCTAACCCTAACTCTTACCTTAACCCTTACCCTAACCCTAACACTAACCCTAACCTTAACCCTAACCCTTACCCTTACCCTAATCCTAACCCTAACCCTAACCCTAAACCTAACCCTAACCATAACCCAAGCTCTAACCCTTACCCTAACCCTAACCCTAAACCTAAACCTAACCCTAACCCTAACCCTAACCCTAATCCTTAACGTTACATTAACCCTAACCCTAACCCTAACCCTAAACCTTACCCTTACTCTAAACCTAACCCTAACCCTAACCCTAACCCCTAACCCTAAACCTAACCCTAAACCTTACCTTTACCTTAAGCCTAACTCTAAACCTAACACTTACCCCTAACCCTAAGACTAACCCTAACCCTCACCCTAATCCTAACCTTTACCCTTACCCTAACCCTCACACTGAACCTAACCTTAACACTTACACTAACCCTAACCCTAACCCTAAACCTAACCCTAGTCCTTACCCTAACCCTAACATAAACCTAACCCTAACCTCAACCCTAACCATAACCCTAACCCTATCATTACCCTAAAACTAACCCAAACCCTAACCCTAAACCTAACCCTAACCCTATCCCCTAACCCTAACCCTAACCCCAAGCCTTACCCTTACCCTAAACCTTACTCTAACCCTAACCCTAACCCTAACCCTATCCCCTAACCCTAACCCTAAACCTAAGCCTTACCCTTACCCTAACCCTTACTCTAACCCTAACCCTAACACTTTCCCTAACCCTAACCCTAACCCTAACCCATCACCCTAACCCTAACTGTAACCCTAACCCTAAACCTAACCCTAACCCTATCCCCTAACCCTAACCCTAACCCCAAGCCTTACCCTTACCCTAAACCTTACTCTAACCCTAACCCTAACCCTAACCCTATCCCCTAACCCTAACCCTAACCCTAAGCCTTACCCTTACCCTAACCCTTACTCTAACCCTAACCCTAACCCTAACCCTAACACTTTCCCTAACCCTAACCCTAACCCTAAGCCTAACCCTTACCCTTACACTAACCCTAACCCTAAACCTAACCCTAACCCTAACCCTTACCATAACCCTTACCCTAACACTATCCCTAACACTAACCCTTACGCTAACCGTAACACTAACCCTAACCCTAACGCTCACACTTACCCTTACCCTAACTCTAACCCTAACCCTAACCCTAACCGTAACATTAACCCTAACCCTAACCCTAATCCTAACACTTACCCTAACCCTATCCCTAACCCTTACCCTTACCCTAACCCTAAACCTAAACCTAACCCTAACCCAAACCCTTACCCTATCCCTTACCCTAAAGCTATCCCTAACCCTAACCCTAACCGTTACCCTTATCCTAACCCTAACCCTTACCCAAACCCTAACCGTAAATCTAACCCTAATTCTAACCCTAAACCTAACCGTAAACCTAACCCTTACCCTAACCCTAACCTTAACCCCAAAATTACACCTAACCCTAAAGTTAACCCTAACCCTTACCCTTACCCTAACCCTAAACCTAACCCTAACCCTAACCCTAACCTTAAACCCATCCGTAAACCTAACCCTAACACTTACCCATACCCTAACCCTAACCAAACTCTAACCCTGATCCTAACCCTAACCCTAAACCTTACCCTTACCCTAAACCTAACCCTAACCCTAACCCTAACCTTAACCCTATCCCTAACCCTAACCCTAACCCTTTCCCAAACCCTAACCCTAACCTTAACCCTAACCCTAACCCTACCCTAACCCTTACCCTTACCCTTACCCTAACCCTAACCCTAACCCTTACCATAACCCTAACCCTAAACCTAACCCTATAGCATAAAACTACCCTAACCCTAACACTAAACCTAACCCTTCCCTTAACCATAAGTCTAACCCTAAACCTAACCCTAACCCTTACCCTTACCCTAACCCTAAACCTAACCCTAAACCTAACCCTAACGCTTACCCTAACCCTAACCCCTAACCCTAACCCTAAACCTAAAACTAACCCTTACCCTTATCATAAACCTAACCCTAACCCTAACCGTAACCCTAACACTTACCCTTACATTAACCCTAACACTAACCCTAACCCTTACCCTAACCCTAACCCTAACCTTAACCCCAAGACTAAACCTAATCCTATCCCTAACAATAACCTTAACCATAACCCTAACCCTAACCCTAACAATTACCCTTACCCTAAGCCTAAGCCTAACCCTTACCCTAAACCTCACCCTTACTCTTACACTAACCTTAACCCTAAACCTAACCCTAAACCTATCCCTAACATTAACCCATAACCCTAACCCTAACACTAACCCTAACCATTACCCTTATCCTAACCCTAACCCTTACCCTAACCCTAAACCTAAACCTAACCCTAACCCTAAAACTAACTTCTAACCCTAACCCTAAACCTTACCCTTATCCTAACCCTAACCCTAACCCTAACCCTAACACTTGCCCTTACTCTACCCTAACCCTAACCCTAACAGTTACTCTAACCCTAACGCTAACCCTAACACCTAACCCTAACCCTAACCCTTACCCTAACCCTAACCGTAACCCTAACCCTAATCCTAACCCTTACCCTTACCCTAAACTTAACCCTAAAACTAACCCTAACCCTAAACATAACCCCTAAAGCTACACTTAGCCCTAACCCTAACCCTAACCTTTACCGTTATCCTAACCCTAACCGTAACCCTAAAACTAACACTTACCCTTACCGTAATCCTAAACCTAATCCTAACCCTAACCCTAACCCTTACCTTTAACCTGACCCTAACCCTAACCCTAAACCGAACCCTAACCTCAACCCTAACCCTTACCCTTACCCTAACCCTAACCCTAAAATTAACCCTAACCCTAACCCTTACTCTAACCCTTACCCTAACCTTATCCCTAACCCTAACCCTTACTCTAACTGTAAAACTAACCCTAAACCTAACACTTAATCTTACCCAAACCCTAACCCTAACCCTAACCCTAACCCTAACAGTAACATTAACCCTAACCCTTACCCTTACCCTAACCCTAACCGTAACCCTTACCTTTACCCTAACCCTAACCCTAAACCTAACCCTAATCCTAACCTTAAACCTAACCCTAACCGTAACCCTTACCCTTAACCTAACACTAACCCTAACCCTAACCCTAACCCTTACCCTTACCCTAACCCTAACCCTAAACCTAACCCTAACCCTAACCCTTACCCTAACCGTAACACTAACAATAACCCTAACATTTACCCTTACCCTAACCCTAACCCTAAACCTAACCCTAACCGTAACATTAACCCTAAACCTTACCCTTAACCTAACCCTAACCCCTAAACCTAAACTTAACCCTAACCCTATCCTTAATCCTTGCCTAAACCTAACCCTAACCCTAACCCTAATCCTTACTCTAACCCTAACCCTAATCCTAACCCTAGCCCTTATCATAACCCTAACCCTAATCCTAACCCTAACCCTTACCCTTAAGCTAACCCTATCGCTAACCCTTACCCCAACCCTAAACCTAACTCTGTCCCTTACCCTAACCCTAACCCTAACCCTAAACCTAAACCTAAACCTTACCTAACCCTTACCCTTTCCCTAACCCTAACCCTAAACATAACCTTAACCCTAACCCTAAACCTAACACTAACCCTTACCCTTACCCTAACCCTAACAATAACCTTAACCCCTAACCCTAACCCTAACCCTAACCCCTACCCTAACCCTTACCCTAAACCTATCCCTAATCCTAACCCTTACCCTAACTCTAACACTAACACTAACGCTAACACTTAACCTTACCCTAACCCTAACCCTAAACATAACCCTAACCGTAACATTAACAATAACCCTTACCCTTACCCTAACGCTACCCTAACTCTATCCCTAACCCTTACCCTCACCCTAACCCTAACACTAACTCTGATCCTAAACCTTACCCTTACCCTAACCCTAACCCTAACCCTAAACCTAACACTTACCCTTGCCCGAAGCCTAACCCTAACACTAACCATAATATTAACCCTAACCTTACCCTTACACTAACCCTAACCCTAATCCTTACCCTAACCCTAACCCTAATCCTAACCCTAACCCTTATCATAAACATAACCCTAACCCTAACACTTACCCTTACACTAACCCTAACCCTAATCAATACCCTAAACCTAAACCTCACCCTAACCTTAACACTTACCCTTACCCTAAGCCTAACCCTAACCCTAACCATTACCATAACCCTAACCCTAACCCTAACCACGAACCCTAACCCTAACCCTAACCCTAACCCTTACTCTTTCCTAACCCTAACCGTAGCCCTAACCTTAAACCTAACACATACCCTTACCCGAACCCTAACCCTGACCCTAATCCTTACCCTAATCCTAACCCTAACCCTAACCCTAACCCTGAACCCTAAACATAACATTAATCCTTACTCTTACCCTGACCCTAACCCTACCCCTACCCCTAACACTAACCCTAACCCAAACCTAACCCTATACTGTACCCTAACCCTAACCCTTAACCTTATGCTAACCCTAACCCTTACCCTAACACCAACCCTCACCCCAATCCTTACCCTAACCCTAACCCTAACCCTAACCTTTACCCTTTACATAACCCTAACCGTAACCCTAACCCTAAAGCTAACACTTACCCTTACCCAAACCCTAACCCTAACCCTAATCCTTACCGTAATCCTAAACCTAACCCTAACCCTAACGCCTAACCCTAACCATAACACTAACGCTTACCCTTACCATAACCCTAACACTAATCCTTACACTAACCCTAACCCTAACACTAACCCTAACCCCTAACCCTTTCCCTAACCTTAACAATAAACCTAACCCTAACCCTAATCCTAACCCGAAACCTAACCCTTACCCTTACCCTAACCCTAACCCTTACCCTCACCTTAACCTTATCCTAACCCTAACCCTAACCCTAACACTAACCCTAACCCTTATCCTAACCCTAACCCTCACCCTAACCTTAAACCCAACCCTAACCCTAACCCTAACTCTTATCGTTAAACTAACCCTAACCCTAACCCTAACCCTAACGCTAACACTTACCCTTACCCTACCCTAACCCTAACACTAACACTTACTCTAACCCTAACGCTAACCCTAACTCCTAACCCTAAACCTAACCCTAACCCTTACCCTTACCCTAACCCTAATCGTAACCCTAACCCTAATCATAACCCTTACCCTTACCATAACCCTAACCCTAAACCTAACCCTAACCCTAACCTTAACCCTTACCCTAACCCTTACCCTTACCCTAACCCTAACCCTAAACCGAACTAACCCCAACCCTAACACTTACCCTTACCCTTACCCTAACCCTAACCCTAAACCGAACCTTAACCCCAACCCTAACCCTTACCCTTATCCTAAGCCTAACCCTAAACTTAACCCTAACCCTAACCCTTACCCTAACCCTTAAACTAACCTTAACCCTAACCCTAACCCTTACTCTAACCGTAACACTAACCCTAACCCTAACACTTAACCTTACCCAAACCCTAACCCTAACCCTAACCGTAACATTAACCCTAACCCTTAACCTTGCCCTAACCCTAACCGTAACCCTAACCCTAAACCTAACCCTTACCCTTACCCTAAACCTAACCCTAACCCTAACCTTAACCCTAACCCTAACCCTTTACCTTACCCTTACCCTAACCCTAACCCTAACCCTAACCCTTACCCTTACCCTAACCCTAAACCTAAACCTAACCCTAACCCTAACCCTTACCCTAACCGTAACACTAAGACTAACCCTAACATTTACAATTACCCTAACCCTAACCCTAACCCTAACCGTAACATTAACCCTAAACCTTACCCTTAACCTAACCCTAACCCCTAACCCTAACCTTAACCCTAACCCTATCCCTAATCCTTGCCTAACCATAACCCTAACCCTAACCCTAACCCTAACCGTAACATTAACCCTAACCCTTACCCTTAACCTAACCCTAACCCCTAAACCTAACCCTTACTCTAACCCTAAACGTTACACTTATCCTAAACCTTACCCTTACCCTAACCCTAACAGTTACCCTTATCCTAACCCTTACCCTTACCCTAACCCTAACCCTAACCCTTACCGTAACCCTAATCTTAAACCTAACCCTAACCCCTAACCATTTCCCTAACCCTAACCATAACACTAAACCTAACCCTAACCCTAAACCTAACCCTAAACCTAACCCCTAACCCTAAACCTAACCCTAACCCTAAACCTAACCATTAACCTTATCCTAACCCCAACCATAACCCTCACCTTAACCCTATCCTACCCCTAACCCTGATCTTAGCCGAACCCTCATCCTAATCCTAACCCTAACCCTAACCTTAACCATATCCCTAACCATAACCCTACCCCTTAACTTACCCTAACCCTCACCCTCACCCTTACCCTCACCCTTACCCTTATCCTAACCCTAACCCTAAACCTAACCGTATCCCTAACCCTAACACTAACCCATAACACTAACCCTAACCCTAACTGTTACCCTTATCCTAACCCTAAACCTTACCCTAACCCTAAACCTAAACCTAACACTAACCCTAACCCTAACACTTACCCTAACCCTAACCGTAACCCTAAACCTAACCCTACACCTAACCCTAACCCTAACCCTTACCCTAACCCTAATCCTAACACTAACCCTAACACTTACCCTTATCCTAACCCTAACCCTAACCCTAACTCTAACCCTAATCCTAACCCTTACCCTTACCCTAACTCTAACCCTAACTGTAACCCTAACCCTAACCCTAACCCTAACCTTAACCCTACCTAACCCTAACGCTAACCCTAACCTTAACCTTTACAATTGCCCTAACCCTAACCTTAACTCTAACCATAATCCTAACCCTAACCCTAAACCTATCCCTTACCCTAACCCTGACACTAACCCTAACCCTAAACCTAAACCTAACCCTTGCCCTATCTCTTATCCTTTCCCTAAACCTAACCCTAACCCTAAACTTAACCCTAAACCTAACCCTAACACTAACCCTAATCCTAACCCTTACCATAACACTAACCCTAACCCTAACTCTAACCATAATCCTAATCCTAACCCTAACCCTATCCCTTACCCTAACCCTAACACTAACCCTAATCCTAAACCTTCCCTTACCCTATCCCTTATCCTTTCCCTAAACCTAACCCTAACCCTAACCTTAACCGTAATCCTAAACCTAACCCCTATCCCTTTCCTTAACCCCAAACCTAACATTAAACCTAACCCTAACCCCAAACCTAACCCTATCTCTAACCCTAACCCTTACCCTTACCCTACCCCTAACCCTAAACCTAACCCTAACGCGTATCCTAACCTTATCCCCTAACCCTAAACCTAACCCTAACCCTAACCCTTACCCTTATCCTAACCGAAACCCTAACCCTAACACTTACCCTTACCCTAACCCTTACCCTTATTCTTACCATAACCCTAACCCTAACCCTAACCCTAACCCCTATCCCTAACCCTAACCCTGACCGTTACCCTTATCCTAACCCTTACCCTTACCCTAACCCTAACACTTACCCTTATCCTAAACCTTACCCTTACCCTAACCCTAACAGTAACCCTAACCCTTAACGTAACCCTAACCCTAACCCTAACCCTAACCCCTAAGCCTTTCCCTAACCCTAACCCTAACACTAAACCTAACCCTAACCCTAAACCTAACCCTAACCCTTACCCTTACCCTAACCCTTACCCTAAACCTAACCCTAACGCTTACCCTAACCCTAAACCCTAACACGAATCCTAACCCTAACCTAACCCTAACATTTACCCTTACCCTAAACCTAACCCTAACCCTAACCCTAACCTTAACCCTAACCCTAACCCTAACCATAACCCTAACCTTAACCCTAACCCTTACACTTACCCTAACCCTAAACCTAATACAAACCCTCACCCTTACCCTTATCCTAACCCTAACCCTAAAACTAACCCTAACCCTAACCCGAACCCATAACCCTAACCCTAACCGTAACTGTTACCCTTATCCTAACCCTAACCCTAACCCTAACCCTAACACTTACCCTTAGCCTAACCCTAACCCTAAACCTAAAGCTAATCCTAACCTTAACCATAACCCTAACCCTATCCCTTACCCTAAACCGAACCCTAACCCTATCCCTTACCCTAAACCTAACCCTAACCCTAACCCTAACCCTAACCCTAAGAATAACCCTAACCCTAAC
>JANJXV010000591.1:15000-20000 GCA_024803745.1 Megascapheus bottae | reverse complement strand
GTTAGGGTTAGCGTAAGGGTAAGGGTTAAGGTTAAGGTTAGGGTTAAGGTTCGGGTTAGGGTTAGGGTTAGGGAAAGGGTAAGGGATAGGTTTAGATTTAGGGTTAAGGTAAGGGTAAGGGTTAGGTTTAGGGTAAGGGTAGAGATAGGATTAGTGTTAGGGTTATGTTTAGAGTTAGGGTTAGGGTTAGGGTTAGGGTTAGCATTAAGGTTTGGTTAGGGTAAGGGTAAGGATTAGGGTTAGGGTAGGGTTAGGTTTAGGGTTAGGGTTAGTTTTAGAGTTAGGATAACGGTAAGGGTAAGGGTTAGGGTTAGTGTGAGGGTTAGGTTTAGGTTTAGGGGTTAGGGTTAGTGTTAGGGTTAGGTATACGATTAGGGTTAGGGTAAGGGTAAGTATTAGGGTTAGGGTTAGGGTTAGGTTAATGGTAAGGGTTAGGGTTAGGGTTAGCGTTAGGTTTTGGTTTAGGGTTAGGGTTAGGGTTAGGGTTAGTGTTAGGGTTAGGGTAAGGGTTCGGGTAGGGTTAGGTTTAGGGTTAGGGTTAGGGTAAGTGTCCAGTTCGGGTTCGGGTTAGGGTTAGGGTTACGGTAAGGGTTAGGGTTAGGTTTAGGGTTAGGGTAAGGGTAAAGTTTAGGGTTAGAGTAAGGGTTAGGGGTTAGGGTTAGGGTTAGGGTTTGGGTTACGGTAAGGGTAAGGGTTAGGGTTCGGTTTGTGTTAGGGTAAGGGTTAGGGTTAGTTTTAGGGTAAGGGTAAGGTTTAGTGTTAGGGTTAGGGTTAGGGTTAGGCTAAGGTTAAGGGTTAGAGTTAGGGTTAGGGTTAGGGTTAGGTATAGGGTTAAGTTTAGGGTTAGGGTTAGGTTTAGTGTTAGGGTAAGGGTTAGGGTTAGGGTTAGGGTTAGGGATAGAGAAAGGGTTAGGGTTAGGGTAAGGGTTAGGGTTAGAGTTAGTGTTAGGGTTACCATTTATTTTTGGTTAGGGTAAGGGTAAGGGTGAGGGTTAGGGTTAGGGTTAGGTTTAGGGTTAGGGTAAGGGTTAGGGTTAGGGTAAGGTTTAGGGTTAGGGTTAGGGTTAGGTTTAGGGATAGGGTTAGGGTAAGGGTAATGGTTAGGTTTAAGTTTAGGGTTTGGGTTAAGGTTAGGGTTAGGGTTAGGGTTAGGGTTATGGTTAGGGTGAGATTTACGTTTAGGGTTAGGTTTAGGATAAGGGTTAGGGTTAGGGTTAGTGTTAGGGTGAGGTTTAGGGTTAGAGTTAGGGGTTAGGTTTCGCTTTAGGGTTAGGGTTAATGTAAGGGTTAGGGTTTGGGTTAGGGTAAGGGATAGAGTTAATGTAAGGGTTAGAATTAGGGTAAGGGTTAATTTTAGGGGTTAGGGTTAGGTTTAGATTTAGGGTTAGGGTAAGGGTTACGGTTAGTGTTATGGTTAGGTTTAGGGTTAGGGTTAGGGTTCGAATTAGGGTTAGGGTAAGCGTAAGTGTTAGGGTTAGGGATAGGGTGAGGTTTAGGGTTAGGTTAAGGCGAAGTTTAGAGTTAGGGTTAGGGCTAGGTTTAGGTTTAGGGGTTATGGTTAGGGTTAGGGTTAGGTTTAGGGTTAGGGTTAGGGTAAGGGTTAGTGTTAGGGTTAGTTATAGGGTTAAGGTTAGGTTTAGGTTTAGGGTTAGAGATAGGGTTAGGGTTCGGGTTAGGGTAAGGGTTAGGTTTAGAGTTAGGGTTAGGGGATAGGGTTAGCGGTAGGGTAAGGGTAAGGGTTAGGGTTAAGTTTAGAGTTAGGGTTAGGGTTAGGGTTAGGGTTAGGGATAGGGAAAGGTTAGGGTTAGGGTCAGTGTTAGGGTTAGGGTAAGGGTAAGTTTTAAGGTTAGGTTTAGGGTTAGGTTTTGGGTAAGGGTAAGGGTTAGGGTTAGGGTAAGGGTTAGGGTTAGGGTAAGAGTTAGGGTTAGGGTTAGGGGCTAGGGTTAGGGTTAGTGTTAGGTTAAGGGTAAGGTTTAGGGTTAAAGTTAGGTTTAGGGGTAGGGGTAGGTTTAGGGTTAAGGTAAGGGTAAGGGTTATGGTTAGGGTTAGGGTTAGGGTTAAGGTTAGGGTTATGGTTATTGTAAGGGTAAGCTTTAGGGTTAGGATTAGGGTTAGGGGTTAGGGTTAGGGTTAGTGTTAGGTTAAGGGTAAGGTTTAGGTTTAAAGTTAGGTTTAGGGTTATGGGTAGGTTTAGGGTTAAGGTAAGGGTAAGGGTTAGGGTTAGGGTTAGGGTTAGATTTAGGGTAAGTGTAAGGTTTAGGGTTAGGTTTAGGGTTAGTTTTAGAGTAAGGGTAAGGGTTAGGTTAAGGGTTAGGGTTAGGGTTACGGTTAGGGTTAGGTTTAGGTTTAGGTTTAGGGTTAGGGTTAGGGTAAGGGTAAGAGTTGGTGTTAGGGTTAGGGGTAGGGTTAGGGTTAGGTTTAGGATTAGGGTTAGGGTTAGGGTTAGGGTAAGGTTAAGTGTTAGGGTTGGGGTTAGGTTTAGGGTTAGGGTTAGGTTCAGGGTTAGGGTTAGGGTTAGGGTAAGCGTAAGGGTTATGGTTAAGGTTAGGGTTAGGGTTTAGGGTTAGGTTTAGGGTTAGGGTTAGGTTTAGGGTTAGGGTTAGGGTAAGGTTAAGTGTTGGGGTTAGGGTTAGGTTTAGGGTTAGGGTTAGCTTTACAGTTAGGGTTAGGGTAAGTGTAAGGGTTAAGGTTAAGGTTAGGGTTAAGGTTAGGTTTAGGGTTAGGGTTAGGGTTAGGGAAACTGTAAGGGATAGGGTTAGGTTTAGGGTCAGGGTTAAGGTAAGGGTAAGGGTTTGGTTTAGGGTAAGGGTAGAGATAGGGTTAGTGTTAGGGGTATGTTTACAGTTAGGATTAGGGTTAGGGTTAGGTTTAGGGTTAGGGTTAGGGTAAGTGTCAGGGTTAGGGTTAGGGTTAGGGTTAGGTTTAGGGTTAGTGTTAGGGTAAAAGTAAGGGTTAGGGTTAGGGTAAGGATTAGGGTTAGGTTTAGGTAAGGGTAAGTTTTAGGTTTAGGATTACGGTTTGGGTTAGGGGTAGGGTAAGGGAAAGGGTTAGGGTTAGGGCTAGGGTTAAGGTAAGGGTTAGGTTTTGGTTTAGGGTAAAGAAAAGGTTTAGGTTTAAGGTTAGGGTAAGGGTTAGTGGTTAGGGTTAGGGTTAGGGTTAAGGTAAGGGTAAGGGTTAGGGTTAGGGTTAGGGTAAGTGTTAGTGTTAGGTTTAGGGTAAGGGTAAGGTTTTGGGTTAGGGTTAATGTTAGGTTAAGGTTTAGGTTTAGGGTTAGGTTAAGGTTTAGGTTTAGGGTTAGGGTTAGGGAAAGGGTTAAGATTAGGGTAAGGGTTAGTGTTAGGGTTAGGGTTAGCATTAAGTTTTACTTAGGGTATGGGTAGTGTTAGGGTTATAGTTAGGGTTAGGGTAAGAGTAAGTGTTAGGTTTAAGGTTAGAGTTAGGGTTAGGGTTAGGTTTAGGGTTAGGGTAAGGGTTAGGGTTAGGGTAAGGGTTAGGGTTAGGTTTAGGGACAGGGTTAGGGTAAGGGTAATGGTTAGGGTTAAGTTTAGTGTTCGGGTTAAGGTTAGGGTTAGGGTTAGAGTTAGGGTGAGATTTAGGTTTAAGGTTAGGTTTAGGATAAGGATTAGGGTTAGGGTTAGTGTTAGGGTGAGGTTTAGGGTTAGGGTTAGGGGTTAGGTTTCGGGTTAGGGTTAGGTTGAGGATAAGGTTTAGGGTTAGGGTTAGGGTAAGGTATAGGTTAATGTAAGGGTTAGAGTTAGGGTAAGGGTTAAGTTTAATGGTTAGGGTTAGGCTTAGGTTTAGGGTTAGGTTAAGGGTTAGGGTTAGTGTTAGGGTTAGGTTTAGGGTTAGGGTTAGTGTTCGGCTTAGGGTTAGGGTAAGTGCAAGTGTTAGGGTTAGGGTTAAGGTGAGGGTTAGGGTTAGGTTAAGGGGAAAGTTTAGAGTTAGGATTAGGGTAGGTTTAGGGTTAGGGGTTATGGTTAGGGTTAGGGTTAGGTTTAGGGTTAGGGTTAGGGTAAGGGTAAGGGTTAGTGTTAGGGTAAGGTATAGGGTTAGAGTTAGGGTTAGGGTTAGGGATAGGGTTAGGGTTAGGGTTAGAGTAAGGGTAAGGGTTAGGTTTAGTGTTAGGGTTAGGGGATAGGGTTAGAGTTAGGGTAAGGGTAAGGTTTAGGGTTACGGTTAGAGTTAGGGGTTAGGTTTAGGGTTAGGGTTAGGAATAGGGAAAGGTTAGGGTTAGGATCAGTGTTAGGGTTATTGTAAGGGTAAGTTTTAGGTTTAGGGTTAGAGTTAGGTTTTGTGTAAGGGCAAGGGTTAGGGTTAGGGTAAGGGTTAGGGTTAGGGTAAGAGTTAGGGTTAGGGTTAGGGTTGGGTCAGTGTTAGGGTTAGGGTTAGGGTTAGGTTAAGGGTAAGGGTTAGGGTTAGGTTTAGGGTTAGGGTTAGGTTTAGGGTTAGGGTTAGGGTTAGGTTAAGGGTAAGTGTTCAGGTTAGGTTTAGGTTGAGGGTTAGGGTTAGGGTAAGGGTCAGGGTTAGGGTTAGGGTTAGGGGTAGGGTTAGGGGTTAGGGTGAGGGTTAGGGTTAGGGTTAGGTTTAGGGTTATGGGTAGGGTAAAGTTAAGGGTTAGGGTTAGGGTTAGGTTTAGGGTTAAGTTTAGGTTTAGGGTTAGGTTTAGGGTAAGGGTAAGGGTTAGGGTTAGGGTTAGGGTTAATGTTAGGTTTAGGGTTAGGGTTAGGGAAAGGGTAAGGGATAGGCTTAGGGTTAGGGTTAAGGTAAGGGTAAGGGTTAGGTTTAGGGTAAGGGTAGAGATAGGGTTAGTGTTAGGGGTATGTTTAATATTCGGGTTAGGGTTAGGTTTAGGGTTAGGGTTAGGGTAAGTGTCAGGGTTAGGGTTAGGGTTAGGGTTAGGTTTAGGTTTAGGGTTAGGGTAAAAGTAAGGGTTAGGGTTAGGGTAAGGATTAGGGTTAGGGGTAGGGTAAGGGTAAGTTTAACGGTTAGAGTTAGGTTTA